>JAIEZT010001243.1:7007698-7059733 GCA_019594935.1 Periophthalmus modestus
ACACAGTTAATGCAATAATCCCGATACTGGGACAAGACCATTTCTTACGCTCAGATATATTGCCGGGTAGGGCTGTTAGGAACCGAACTCAAAAACCGTAATCCGTACGCTGAACAGTTCACCTCCGGGTTTTCAATGCATTTGCTAATCATTTTTAAGTTTAATGCTCCAACAGGCTTGCTCACTTGTGGAATACGCCATGCCTTTACACGTAAATGCACACTGAGCAAAAACACAGACAGCAGATGATTAAAAAGGTTCCCCTCCCGTCACTCTTCAGCTCGTGTTGCTTCCAGATACATTTATCTGTTTTCGTTTTCGTTTTGTTTTTATACCTATTTCTGTCTCATTTTAGTCCTGGTTTAGTCCTGGTTTAATCCTGCTTTAGTCCCTGCTTTAGTCCTGCTTTAGTCCTGGTTTAGTTCGGTTTAGTCCTGGTTTAGTCCTGGTTTTAGTCCTGGTTTAGTCCTGGTTTAATCCAGTTTTAGTCCCGTTTTGGTCCTGGTTCGGTCCTGGTTAGTCCTGCTTTACCTCCTCCTGCTTTAGTCCTGCTTTAGTCCTGGGTTTGGGTCCTGGTTTGTTAGTCCTGGTTCAGTCCTGGTTTAGTCCTGCTTTAGTCCTGCTTTAGTCCTGGTCCTGGTTAGTCCTGGTTTAGTCCTGGTTTAGTCCTGGTTTAGTCCTTTAGTCCTGCTTTAGTCCTGCTTTAGTCCTGGTTTATCCAGTTTAGTCCTGTTTTTGGTCCTGGTTCGGTCCTGGTTTAGTCCTGGTTTAAATCCTGCTTTAGTCCTGCTTTTAGTCCCTGGTTTGGTCCTGGTTTAGTCCTGGTTAGTCCTGGTTTTCAGGTCCTGGTTCAGTCCTGCTTTAGTCCTGCTTTAGTCTGCTTTAGATCCTGCTTTAGTCCTGCTTTAGTCCTGCTTTTAGTCCTGGTTTAGTCCTGCTTTACTCCTGCTTTACTCCTGCTTTAGTCCTGCTTTAGTCCTGCTTTAGTCCCTCTTTAGTCCTGTTTTAGTCCTGGTTCAGTCCTGGTTCGGTCCCGGTTCATGTGATCTTACTCGGTTCCAGATAAATTCATCCGTTTAGTTTGGTTTTGATGCCTGTTTCTGCCTCGTCTCGTCTGTTGTGACTCTGCTCCTCGTGTGATTCCAGATACGAGTTATAATTTGCTTTTGCCGTGTTCACCTGGCAGCTGGCCTCTCTCTGCGCTGTCACTGTTATTGATGAGGAGTTTGCACCGCGTCTGGAAGCTCATTCACGGATCACGTGTTTCCAGCGACGCGACTGGATTAATTGTCCTACATTAGACCTCAAACTGTAGTCTGGCTCAAAGTGCGGAAAGAACCTGGAAAAATGCACTGCTGTATACGAAGAATATTCATTTTTGTTTTTTTATTTTACAAATTATTCTGTCACGGCGCTACATTTGTGTGGCTTATTCAGAGGAAAGAAACATGTTTATGCAGAACATTTGACATTTGATTGACTGTTTTGATGATTAAAATCGGTTTTATTTCATATTAACTTTGGTTTAACAAAGACTTTTAGTATCAGAGTTGTTTTAGTCGATATGATTTGATCCTCCAGAGCCGTTAATCTGCACGAGAACCTGTGTAAATGTAGAAGTGGAGCTCGATGTCGATGAATGATACTGGCCAATGCAACAGTGTGACGTGTTTTTTCTAGTTGGTAAAATGCACAAAACAAAATGCACTTTATGTCCATTCATCTTCAATAAATGGAAGCAAAAATAAAAAAAAAGGAAAAATAAATACTTATTTTTTGTGAAAATGGGGTTGATCATTAAGTGTCCCGAACACCTTTATTTTTCACTGAATCGTATCGAATCGATCTGAAATATATCGTATCGAATCAGCAGTGCACTGTATCGAGTATCATGGCCTTTCTATCGAGGTTTGTATCATATCGGCAACTTCTTAATGATCCGCAGCTCGAACTGTGAGGATGATGCTCTGAATAATCTTATTGGTAGTTGCGATAATGAAATACAAGATTATTTAAGAAAAACGGGAATAACCGTGTCCAAAATAAAGTAAAACTGAGATTGAAGCGAATCAAAATAAACTTGACTAAATTACATCTAATCCTGGAGTAATTCCAGTCTAATCCCGAACTAATCCTGAACTAATCCCAGACTAATCCTGGACTAATTCCAGACTAGACCAGGACTAAACCCAGGCAGATATATTATCGCCCCCAGTTTTTGGCTTTGTAATTATGTTGAATATGTAAAACTCTGTGATGTTTGATAGTGAACATTATGGTCAATGTAATCCCTCATCTGTAGTCTGGATGATAGTTTTGAAATCAAGACATTTTGGCAATCCAGTGGTCCCTCGGGGGTTATGTTCTAAAAATAACCCGCAATAGGCAAAATCCACGAAGTATCAGTGTTATTTTTTTACAATTATTCTATATGTTTTGCGACTGTAAAACCCCTCACCACACACTTTATACACTTTTCTCACACAGACATTAACATTTTCTCACATTTCTCTTTTGTTTAAACCAGGGGTCTCAAACTCAAATTATCTGGGGGCCGCAGGAGGCAGAGTCTGGGTGAGCCTGGGCCGCGTCAGGTATTCCACAAAAAAGGCTTTGTTAAAATCTTCTCAAAAGTCATCGCTGTTTTCAACATACATGAGGAAAAATGCCAATTCTTGTGGATTTTTTCATTATTTGTTGAATCTTTTGTGACGGGGATACACAGCGCTAGGGACTTGTGTGTTTGGGGTTCACCGATTTGGCGAAACCTTCTACACGCAACATTGTAATGCCACACTAACATTAAACTTTCACACTGTCCTGCGGGCCACAAAATATCGTCTCGCGGGCCGCAATTGGCCCCCGGGCCGCGAGTTTGAGACCCCTGGTTTAAACACTCTCAAAGTTCATCCATATTAAAAACTTCTCGATGATCGCTTTAAATGTGTTGTTCACCTGACTCTGCTCCAGCGGTATCCACAGAGTCATCTCTCACACTTTAGTCCAAAGCGTTTCTGAAATTTGTCAAACCAGCCCTTGGTGGCATTAAATGGTCTCGGTACTGCGTGAAAAGTACTCGTCGATGGCCTGGGCTCCGCATCGCCCTGCTCCACGCTGTCATGAATGTCATCGCTGTCAGCAAAGGTTTCAGCACTTCAGAGTCACACTGCGATCCAACATTAATGTCAATTTGGCTGAACGAGCGAGGGACAACTGTATACAATAGGGTTAAAAAGTACCAAACCAGGACTAAACCAGGTCTTGGTTAGTACTGTACTAAAATGTCAGCACACACAGTAGTTTTAGAGCACTTTTTCACAGCCTTTTTCTTGTTTCTAGGTAAAATCCTGTTCAGGAGAAGTCACATCAGGGACGTGGCCATGAAGAGGCTCAGACCCATCAATGAGTACTGCAGGGTAAGTGCGACATTATGTTTTCAAATGTGGTTCTGGCGGTTTTAGTGTTTAAATAAGCTCTTTGCTGCACTGGCCATGCCTCCAGATTAAAGACAACACGAAGACGGAGAAAAGACAATAGTCAGTTAGCCACCCACAGTGTCTGAATGTGGACGGGGATTACAGGTTTTCACAGCCCACAAGAAAAGTGACTTCACATCGTAGCTTATATTGGGCAACGAAACACAAATAGTTTAAGGGCAAAGTCTGAGTCATGTGGATTCAAATGAAAAGTTAAATCTATTAACAATGGCTGTTCATTTTAGGTATGTGTTTGTATAAAATAATCGAAATCATACTGTGTACATTGTAAATCTAATCAAAATTGTAAGGATTTGGTTCATAGTGATTAGCTGCAAATATGAATTCAACTCTATCCTCTATAATATTTCTATAAAAGATCATTTTCAATTCAATTTATTTTTGTAAAGCAGTCGCCTCTTAGGGCTGAACATGAGAAGTGATTTAACCAACAGAAAAGTTAGAAAATCGACAATAGAAAGTTAGAAAATCAACAATAATACTAACATTTTAATTGCTGTGTTACAAATCTTCCTTCTTTCTTTCTTTCTTTCTTTATCTTTATATTTATACAAGGAACCCAATGAGAACACTTTGGGTTGTCTTTTTCATGGGCGTCCTGTTTAAAATACAATAAAAATCTTTGTGACTCAGGAAACTATAGCCAATTTTTAAAGGACATACAGTATATTACTCATTATTTCAAATATACTCTCTATTTTGCTTTGGCATCTCGTGTTTTAGAACTTAAAATAACGCATGAACACACACTTTTTACTTTATTTTAATCCAATGTTCCCTCATCTGGGTTAGTCGTTTACAGAAGTGGGAATTAACCACAAGCACATGGTCATCGTGCTAATTCAGGCATGATAATACAGTGGCTGTGATTGGACGACTTAAAAATACTGCACATTTTTACCTGTGATGTAACAATCCTGGTAAAATTGAAGATGAGTGATTTCTGAGGCTAATGACAAACGTGAATGAACCGAAATGAAACTCCAGGTTTGTTTTTGATGAGGGAGCAGTGATAGAACATGGTTAAAACCTCAAAAAACAACAGATGAGGCAGTTTTAAGTCGTGAGTGAAATCGGGCAGGAGCAGAGGTGGCTGAGGTTCATGGGAGTGTTAAACTTGCTGCAGGTGCTGAGTCGGCTCCACTCAGCACTCCTCTGTCCAGACTATGTTTTTTTTCCCCCTCAGTTTTTTACAAGTTTAGCCTCAAAGCATTTTCACTGCATTCACCAACATTTATTCCCCAGAGAGTTGGATTTGCAGATGTTTTAAAAGGTTAAATCTGACCTAGTGCTTACTCACTCATTTCACTCTATAGGCTGAACTTGTAGGCATTTTTTATTAACGCATTACAAAACCGCTTTTATTGGAGGACGTATAATCGTTTATCATGTTGATTGTGATATTAGCCTGATAAGCTGCAAAGTACTGTGATATCCTTATGATATTCCATGCCTTTTATCATTATTGTATCACTAAAAATAAATAGTGAAGGTCTAATCATCCAAGACCCCATGACTCCAGACGCTATAGTCGGCTATTACTCTTCACAGGCTTTAAAGAAACACATTTGGATAGGATAAAAAGCAAGCAGACCTAATTTATATATGTTTAGGTGATAGACAGATAAATACATAGATGGATGAACACCTCACCTGGCCAATCGTTTATTTTTGCCAAATTTCAGACAAAACTGCATCTTAAATTCCCAGTTAAAGGTAGGATATGTAGATTTCTTTTTTATTTGAAATTTCTGATTTATTCTGTCACCATAATCACTATATCAACTTATTGTTCATTATGTGAAAGCTGGAACTATATTTTTTAGGGTCAGTATTTTTCGTGTGTACATTTACTGGGACATTTTTGGTTATTTTTGTCTCGAGTCCCGCTGTAGTGAAGACTGCAGTGAGTGCTATATTGGAGAAACAAAGAGAAATGTAGCAATACCGTCGCAAGAGCAGCTCAGGAAGCCAATCTGCTGTGGATCTTCATCTGCAATCTACTAACCACTCCTTTATATAGAGTGAGGTAGCTGGATTATGAGGTACAGATCTTAGAAAATTAATGGTTTGAGAGGGGAGTTAAAGAGGCTTTTTTTTAGGAAGACGATGTACCACCAGTAATCTGACCAGAACTGAAGAAGCTTAACAAGTCAATATTTTTCGTGTGTACATTTTCTTTGCAGTACTGGGAATTTTTTGGTTATTTTTTGTTATTTTTGGCTAGAGTCTCACTGTAGCTCATCTACATGGACATGCTTTTGCTTTGCAGTGAGTGTTATAATGGATGAACAAAGAGAAATGTACAAACGCCATCGCAAGAGCAGCTCAGGACACCAGTCTGCTGTGCATCTTGATCTGAAAACTACTAACCACTCGTTTATATATAGAGAAGTAAATGGATAGTGAGGTAAAGATCTTAGCTAAGAAAAGAAATGGTTTGAGAACGGAGTTAAAGAGGCAATTTTTTTAAGGAAAGACGATGTACCACCAGTAATCCGACCAGAACTGAAGAAGTGTAACAAAACGTCTTCACTCCTACAACTTTTTTGTCCACTTGACAGTTAGAATTTTTCTTTTACTAGCCCATTATCCAATCAAAAAGCAGAATGATCCTCACATTTTGGTTGCCAGATCTTAATCCAGTTGGTTTAAACCCAAAAGGACTCTCTCTGATCTGAGTCCTCACTACCTAAACCCCAGCGCCTGCAGACAATCACGAAGCAGCGCTAGTGCAGCCTCTGTATTGAACCATTGACCTCCATGTGCAGGTCAAGGCGACACAGGGTCAGTCCTGATTGTAGTTTCTATAAGAGTAAGCGTGCAGGCAAATAAAACACGTAGACCTGATCATTGAAAAGTTGCATGGATCCACATATGGGACCAAAGGAATGCACAGCCGGTGTGTAAGGAACATCTTTAAGCAGTTATGGGTGAAAGGGGAGAGTTTGGGAGGGGAGCAGGGTCATTGGTCTGTCTCAGTGGGTATGGAAGTTTACTGGAATACTTCAGACTGAGTTTATTGTCAGAGAACGAGGAGCGTAACAGGAATGTGTATGTGGAATGTTGTAATCACAGTTAAAGATAAAGACGTTTACTTAAAAGTGAGTTAAATGGGTTTTGATTGATGTAGCAAATACATTTTATTTCAGTTTTATTAGCTAATACTTCGTTATATACACTTTAAGTCATAGTGGGGTTTGTCAGCAAAAGTATGACCATAACTGTGACAAGATATCAAAGTGAACCAAATAGGGTTGTTAAAGGTATCAAAAATCAGAGACTAAATGACACTAAAACTAGTATCGAAGCTGGACACTCATTTGAGCAGGTATCGATAATGAAAAAGTCACATTCACAGGAAAAAAATGTACCTTTCCTGAAGAGCTTTAGATCTGCATCAGAACAAGTATAAGACACATAGACTAGTATACACCCATGGAGCATTGTGAACCTACTGGACGACTGAGGGATTACAGCGGTCCCTCGTTTATCGCTAGGGTTACGTTCTAAAAATAAACCACAATAGGCGAAATCCGTGAAGTAGTCAACTTTATTTTTCACAATTATTCTATATGTTTTGTGGCTGTAAAACCCCTCAACACACACTTTATACACTTTTCTCACACAGGCATTAACATTTTCTCACATTTCAAACCTTCGTTGGTGCCTTTGTTGGTGCAGAAAGTTTCATCGACATTGTGGGTTTTGTCGGGGAGAAAACTTGCAAACATACAGCACTTAAGAGTCACACTGCGATCAAACATCTGAACACATTCTGTACTGTACAGAGACATGGAGGAGACTGATGGACAATGGTCTACAGTCCCTCAGCCAATCAGGACACAGAAGCAGGACGATTTTGAGTATCTAAGTCTATTCCTTGGTATCGAAATCGAGTTTAAAATTTTAGTATCGTTGCAACACTACAAACTCCTCACATACAGATTAAAACCAGTCCTTTCGTTCACCCACACATGGAGCACAGGTTGTGAAGGTGAAAGGGGAGCTGTGTTTTGCTTTTTTTTTTTTTAGGATTTTGTTGTTTAAACTTGCAAGGCCTGAGTCAGCTCTATGCACAGCTGAGGCCTAAACTCCGGCTCCAGTGGAATTCCCCTGGAGAAGTCGGAGCGGTCAGCTGGTATGTGCTTATCCAAGGGGGAAAAGTTTCACTGCAAAGCTACAGATGGGTGGTAACTGTTGCCATAGTGCAGGACAGTTTAGAAGCAGAGCGAGATTTACAGTGGTTTACAGTGTCCACACGCTCTAGGGCTGAACGATTTGGGAAAAATGTCAAATTGTGATTAGATTTGAGTTTTCATGTTTTAGTAATGAGATCAGATTTTAGTAATCAGAAGAATCGCATTTCAGGACATGTTTGTACAGATTGAAACTACACAGTGAGCAGTTTTTAAGCAGAATAAGACCCCGTGAAGACACAGGGAGGGCATCTGACACACAGGGACATTTCAGACCAAGAACAGGACCAAGAACAGGACCAAGAACAGGACCAAGAACAGGACCAAGACCAGGACCAAGACCAGGACCAAGACCAGGACCAAGACCAGGACCAAGACCAGGACCAAGACCAGGACCAAGACCACGATCAGGCTCAAGACCAGGCTCAAGACCAGGCTCAAGACCAGGCTCCAGACCAGGCACAAGACCAGGCGCAGGCCCAAGACCAGGCCCAAGACCAGGCCCAAGACCAGGCCCAAGACCAGGCCCAAGACCAGGCCCAAGACCAGGCCCAAGACCAGGCCCAAGACCAGGCCCAAGACCAGGCCCAAGATCACGACCAAGATCACGACCAAGATCACGACCAAGATCACGACCAAGACCACGACCAGGTGACTAAGACCAGGACCAGGACCAGGACCAATACCAGGACCAAGACCAGGACCAAGACGAAGATCAGAACCAAGATCAGAAGCAAGATCAAGACGAAGATCAGAATCAAGATCAGAATCAAGATCAAGACCAGGACCAAGACCAGGATCTGTGCAGATCTAAACTACAAGGAGAGACACAGGGAGGGCATCTGACACACAGGGACTTCTCAGGACATGTTTGCACAGATCCAAACAACAGGGTGAGCAGTTTTTTTTTTAATACAGAATAAGACCGCATATTTTGTTGTTTGTGGAGGAAGTTATGCTACTTCAAAAAGTGCCGCCTTTGCGATTTTGATTTGATTGCGATAAATCTTGCAGCCCCAACCAAAAATGTGATGGTTATCTGATTTCTGGAGTTATCAGATTGTTCAGACCACTGCAGGTTTTGACAAGGAGAGATGTGCAAATGAGGGAAAAAGAATGTGGGAAACACAAAAATGAAATAGCTGAAATTTATTGTACTTCCAATTATAATAGTTACTCTAAAAATCCACGAAAGAACTGACACGTGCCATCAGGTGTTTTAGGGATGTAATTTCCGGGTTTATTCTAGCTATTATTGTAGTTATCTGATTGTGCCCACTATCAGTTTACTACAAATATTTTCATAGACCAATTTATGACTGCAACAAGATCACGTTGACATTAGCATTTGAAGGAACCGGAGCAGACACAGGGAGAACATGCAAACTCCACCCACAAAGGCCCTGTCTGGGGATTGAGTGCTGGGCTTTATTACTGAGCGGCAAAAGGGCTAACCACTCTGCCACCATTTGAGGCTATATTTACTCAGTAGTTTGCAGTTTTGTATGGTCTGGTATGAATATTTTTACTTTCAAGAATGCATTAGTGAAAGAAGTACTCGATTTTGTTACAAGTAAAGATATTGGAGCAGGTACAGATAAGTATCACATGAGAAAGTATTAAAGTACCTGTTTAAAAATGCACTTAAAAGAGTAAAAAGTAAAAGTATTTCGTGCAGATTTTGAGGTCTTAAAAGGCTTTGAATGTGATTTTGTGCTGAAGTTTTTTCAACAGAAACATTTGAATCAACTTTTTTTTCCCTAGCTCTTTTTATTTGTATATTTTTGTTTGCTCAAATTATGAACTTCTTAAAAATAAACCACTCTGACGCTTTTTCAGCAGGTACAGATACTGCTCTCAAATGTAGTGAAGTAAAAGTAAAAAGTATATCACGCCACCTCCTCGTGCGGTCAAGAAAAAGTTCCTTTACTGATGGCTTGATTCATCTTTAATTTGAATATGCAACTTTGGCCACTGATCCCGCCAACGCCACCAACGCCGCCAACGCCACCAACGCCACCAACGCCACCGACAGCATCACTGAACTAAAATTATTTACCATATTTTCCGGATTGTAAATCACACTTTTTTTCATAGTTTGGCCATTGGTGCGACTTGGTGCGACTTGGTGCCGTTGGTGCGATTTATATGTGACATTTTTTTTCTTCATTATTATGCATTTTTTTGGCTGGTGCAACTTATATTCAGGAAAATGTGGTACCTAAATTTGAATAAGAAATGTATAATAACAAAAGACATAAAATAAGATTTAAAAATGAATTAATAAAAAAATAAAAATAAAATTTAAAAAAAACATAAAAAATTCTACAACACTTACCTCGCTGGCTGACCCATACTTAGGAGGTAGAATGACCTTTACATACACTTTTATTAACTTTATTTTTACTTAAATTGGCTTGGATCGCCACATTTCTGCTCGTAAAACAGGCGTGCGTCTCTATCAATGGTCCAACAGAACCACACAAAAAAACAACAGTTCCAACCTGACGACCAAAATAAAAGCACTAAAATACCAATAAACATATTATTCCAACATTATTTAAATAATAATCAATCAAAATCATAGCAGTAAAAAAGTATCCAGTTTAAAATCTATGTAAATAAAGTAGACCTACCTAAAATGTCTACTTCAATACAACACTTTACTGCTTTTACTTGGTTCCATTCCACCTATGCAAGAATGTGATGTGCTGCGTTGTCAGATCCCTCACAATAATCCAATATGAAGCTTTATTCAAGTCAGTTCTACCGCACCATCCGCTTCTATACAATCCCCTGTACATCCGGGACGGCACAAATGGATTCACTCATTTCCTTTCACTGTTATTCTTATTGTTTTACACACACACACACACACACACACACACACACACACACTCACAATTACCTTAATGCTGCCGCGGTAAAGAACACCCATAAAGTCCATTTGCAGTAATGGACCCTGCAGCGTGGTCTCTGGGGAGAATAGTAATGAGGTGAGCAGCCGCAGCCCGACACGTGGGGGATATAAATTTAAGATGTTTCCTGACCTCTGGGTGCTGGCGTATCTTAAGGGTGTGGATGATAACTGTTAAAATCAAGCTGTTTTATTGTAGCTCAAAAGAGATGGAGGTGCAGCGTGGCCTGTGTAAGTGTTTAGTGTCGTAGAGCGAACAGTAAGAAGCATTTTGGATTTTTGAGCACAGCAGTCAAGCGTCCAAATTTAAGCGCATATGACAGGTTTAGGTTAGTCGTTGGACTAAAATCATAGATTGTATACTGTATTTTCCGGAGTATAAGTCTTTAAATCAAGATATGAACATTAATAACAGACAAATCAGGCACTTTCTTTCCCTGAGTTCGCCTCCAGTTAGCATTAGCAACAGGTTGGATTGACAGTGTTACTAATCGCCCGCTCCCTGCTAATGCTAATCCAGCAGTGCAGACAGGATCGGGCGTTGCCTTCAACAGCCTTGCTCCTGATTGGCTCTTTGGTTGCTATGATACTCGTGGTCGGAGTTCCTAATATGTAACTCCGCTATAACTGCGAGTCTCGATGAGCTTCATTTTACTGGAGCTGAACGCTGACGTCACACTCACTTAGTTCACTTCTAACAGTCTATACATCGGTAGTTTTCAGATTCTAGATAATGTCATATAGATTTTCCTATTGATAACATTATACTTCGCCATGAAATATGAAAAGTAAATGCACAAATGTTGAACCTGATCATTTCTATTAGTGACTAGACCCAAGAACTCACTGTATCACAACACAAATCTGCATTTTAACAATATTCACTTTAGCTGCTCCCATCTGCATTAAGTAATATCGGCCTATAGAATGTAATGTTGTGATGTAACAGTTAACATCATTATACTAATTTAATTTGTAATATTTTGACTTTTTGCCTGGATGAGCCCATTGGAAAGATGTTGTACGATCGATATAAGTAAAATATTTCCTCCATTAGCTCGTTGCACATATGATATAATATAATATCCATGTTGTTTTTAGCTAAGCATTTAATTCACTTGAAGGTTCACTGTGAAACTTTTCTGCATCTGCCACCATAAAGATGTTTTGCTTTGCCTGTAATGTTCCACAGTATGGTTTTAAACATGCATCCATTCAGTGAGTGGGCTCTCCTCTCCACGGATCGGACCTGTAATGTGGCTATTCATTAATTGATGGTTATTTGCTATGTAAGGCAAGCAGATCGCAGACCCTCCCCATGGAAAAGTTACATTTGCAGCTTTAATAGTAATTATTTCCTGCTTTTGAGTGGAAATTTTTTAATGCCACTTAACAGATTAAATATTAATAAAATATACAGTAAAATAATAATAATAAAAAAGTTGAACATAATAAATAATAATAATGAAAATAATAATAAAAATAAAATAATAATAATAAAAAAATACAAATGATAATAAAAATAATAATATAAAAGTAAGGACAATTTTCTCCCCAAAGAAATGGTGACCTCGGTAACTTTCCACCCGTTGTTGCATTGGTTAGATCCCCATGTCAGTCACTCGATAACATATTAAGAGTGAGCTGCATTTAACAGAAAAACCCCGAATCATATTAAAAGCAGTAGCTAACAACAACTAGCATGCTAATACATGCGTCCTGATTACTGAACAATAAAACAGCACTACACAGCAGACGTATTCTGACTTTGAGAGCTGCTTATACAGTATATATAAGTACTGGGGTAAGACAATTTTGGCTCAAATATATGGAAAAATACTGTGTACGGGGCCTTTAAATCCCCTGCCCCTGGTTATGTGTTTATACGATCCAAACGACATTATGGTTGTGCTATATATTTACAGTTATTACAAAACAGTTCCCAAGGACACTATCTTTGAGCACTTGGCATTGGCGTTTTATCTGTCATCTGTAATGCATTACATAAAACAGTGAACTTGAAAAGACACAAACGGCCCTAAAGGACACAAGGAAACACTTAGTTGTATTACATTTGCGAGGTAGGAGCTAGACGAGGACACTTGATGGATAGTGCTGAGCTGGCCCCCGCAGATAAACACAAAAGGAGCGGCTTTAGTGGTCAGAGCTATTGGAGCGACAGTCGGGGTCAGTGGAGATGGTAATTACGTTTGACCGATATGAGAAAATATGTGATTTTGGATGACAAAGAGTGCGTTCTGATTGGAGTCCATTTTAGTCCAGATGTAGACTTGGTTTGGTTCTGTTTTAATCCTGGTTTAGTTCTGGTTTAGTCCTAGTTTAGTCCTAATCTGCACACTTACTTTAGTATTGCAATATCTTAAATTAAAGAAAGTAAAATTGAAATAAACATGTAAATGGGTTAAATGAGAATCAGGAAGTGTGCGGTTGGCATGCTAGTTGTTGTTAGCTTTACAGTGAAATTGAGAAAAGCACTCGTAAACAAATTGTAGTGAATAACAAGGATGCTCAGAAGGTTTTTCACCGTTTTAAGATGGTAAAAATAAAGTACAGAGGCTTTAATTTGTATTGTGGCATATTTAGCTTCTTCTAATATAGTTCCCCTGCAGGGCCGGCCCAGCATATAAGCAGACTAAGCAGCTGCTTGGGGCCCAACGCCACCAGAGGGCCCCCAAGAGCCAATGCATTTATATTGGAAATAGTATATCAAGTTTTATTGTGTTTGCAGCAGCCTGTAAAAAGGGCCCCTTGAAAGCTAGGCACATAGCAGTATTGATAATTTTGTGATATCTTGTGCTTTATTCTAGTCCATGTGCTAGTTTAGACTCTGGAAATGTCAGAAAAAATGGGACAAATGGGACTGAGAGAGGACCTAAAGACCAAAGTGGGATGCTCAGATAAGGCTGCACGCAGAATGTCGATGGAAAAACGATGCCAGGGAACTTTTTGTGTCTTATCAGCGGTGAGTTATCAGGACTTGTGCTGGTGACGTTCCACAGAAACAGAGAGAGGGAGGGCGGCTGAACTGATGAATGATATGGGAGAAAGAGAGAGAGAGAGATAGAAATAGGAATAAGAGGAAGGGGGAGAGAACAGGGAGGGAACGGAAAACTAAACCAGATGCACCAGACTGAGGGAGGACAGAGAGACGGAGAAACTGAAATATACGTTTTTCTTCTCGTTTTGCCGAGTTTGTCAAAGCTCACTAGACAGAATATTTATTGTGGCTGAAATGATTTGGAATTTTACATTTTCTTAAGTGATTTGGAGCCACATTCCTTATTCAAAATTCCTGAAAATAGCGTGAGGTATATGTGGGGGGGGCATATATATAGATATTCCAGCACCCTTAAAAAAACAAAAAAAAACTATATTGCTATGGCGATGGAAGAGACATGTCTACAGGACTAAACCTGGACTAAACCTGGACTAAACCAGGACTAAACCAGGACTAAACCAGGTCTAAACCAGGTCTAAACCAGGACTAAACCTGGACTATAACAGGACTAAACCAGGTCTAAACCTGGATGACACCAGGACTAAACCAGGACTAAACCAGGATTAAACAAAGATGAAACAAGGACTGAACCAGGATTAAACCAGGACTAAACCGGGACTAAACCAGGACTAAACCAGGTCTAAACAAGGACTAAACCAGGACTAAACATGGGGAATCAGTGTTTCAGTTTTCTGCAGCTAAAACCTGGAACATTCTTCCTGAAGATGTGAGACAGACTCGACTTTGACAATGTTTAAATCCAGCTAAAGCAAGAGTGTCAAACTCAAATTCATAGAAGACCAAAATTAAAAACTGTGACTAAGTCGTTGGCCAAACAAAATATTTATTGAAACATTTCGACAACATCTGCATGTTTTTCTGAAGGGATGGATTAAATTTGAGTGAAGCGACAGGTAGCAGATACTAATAAGTGTCAACAGAAGTGGAGGGGCCAGCGCCAACAGATTTGCAAAGCATTCTGGGATTCATAGTATTGGAGTTTCATGCACTATACTGGCCCGAAGGCCGGCGGGCAGCTCTAATACATATTTGATATGGTCTCGCGGGCCAAATATATTTATATCGAGGGCCAAATTTGGCCCCAGGGCCTGAGTCTGACATGCCTGAGCTAAACGTTCTGTTTCGCTGTGCATATGACTGAGAGGGTTTTATTCCCCACTCTTCTCTTTTAATAATCATTTTATGATGATTATTTCTATTTTGATTTGTGGTATTGTTATTTTAATGCCTTTTTTATTCTGCACTTTGAAATACTTTATGTAGAAATTGTGCTGTACAAATAAACTTACCTTGCCTATTGCTTTTTCCATTTACTATTAGTATTTTTGAGTGGTAAAAACACCTGTAATTCATGAATGCAAGTTAAAGAAGTTGAATGAACTCATTTGGGTTGGGACAGTACTCTTTATGGGTGGGTTTCAGATTCAGATAGATGTGATACTGTCATATTCCCAGACGGGGGGCGAGAGACACTTTTTCGTATTTATTACATTGTACTTTACCATGAAAACACAAACGTTGAACCTGATATTCTAACTATATTCATTTTAGCTGCCCCCATGTGTATTAAATATTGTTTGCCTATTGAATGCTATGATGTCATCCGAAACCCGACAGCTGAGTACACTTAAACTGCCGTCACACTTGCCCCGGTTTGATCCCAGTTTAGTCCTGATGTAGATCTGGTTTGGCCCTGTTCTTGTCCTGGTTTAGTCCTGCTCTTTTCCAGTTTTACCCATGTTTCTTGTGTTTCTCGTGCATGTCTGAACTCCTGCTTTCTGACACAGCCTGAGTTGACCCTATGTTTCCCCCTCTCTCTCGTCAGGCCCTGATCCAGCTGCCCGTCTACATCTCTCAGTGTGAGGAGGTGCGAGTGTTCTTTGAGACCAGATCAGAGGACCTTAATCCACCCAAAGAGTAAGACATACACACATATATACTCTATAGCTCTGGAAAAGTTTACCGGGTTTCACTCTGTAAAGGCAAAATCAGGACGAAAGCCCATTGCCTCATAGTTTCGTGATGCCAAGGACTGCAATTCTTTACAACTTCAGCGTACTTCCAATAGACTCTTTCATAGTTTGTGGTACCTAGGCATGGGACGATATTGAAATGTAGTATCACGATTATCATGGCCAAGATAATTGCGATTAACGATAATATCATGATAATGGTTAAAGTTGCTGACGGTTTAAAATGTTCTGGACATGAATCATTATCATTTTAATCAGATGTATATATAAGTTATAGTATTGTACTTTCTGAAAACAAGTACGATCTGGCGGAGAATATTTTAGATGAGCAGGGCCGTCAGTTGAAATTTGAGGGCCCAGGGCAAGAAGTCTCACATGGGCCCCCCTCTAATATAAATTAATAGGATGAGAGTCCAGTTCCGGGCCCCTAAACCCCCGGACAACAGACTCCTTTGTTGACTCCCCTGTGGATAAGTTTTTTCTGCACATATAATGATATAACGGCGATTATCTTTGTTGGCAATTATCACGATTATATCAAATGTCCCAAGAACGATTGTTGTCGACCCTTTTTATCACGATAAACGATATTATTGATTATTGCCCCATCCCTCGTGGTACCTAGGCGTGTCAGGATAACAATGAAGCATGTTTTTGAAGCAGTTTGAGTGAAAGTCGATAGAAATTGTCAGGACTGAAGCTGTACCTGATTTTTACCGTCTTAAAATTAGAACTACATGGTAGAAAGTTATTACTCATTTACACATTCTTATACATTCCCAGCATCGTAATTATGCACCACGATGAGTTTATAAGCACTTTTCATAGCTGTCAGCTTTAGCGTGATGCAAAACTTCGCTTTCGCACAATAAAATGCTAAAGATCACGCTTTATAATTAGCAGCAGAACAGGACAAAATTGACTTATTTTGACCTCAAGAGCTGCTTCTACAAGATATCTGCACTGGGGCAAGACATATTTTGCTCAAAAACATGAACAAATAGTGAAAAAATCATAATCCTCTGCTTACTGACCCAAAGGTTTACCCCTGATATGGGACTACCATATGTGGGAAGGGTTAGGATTAGGATTAGCTACTTAAATCCAAATGGAGCCAGCGTGAATTCAGCCTGGAAGACGTAACATTTCTTACATAGCAAAAATAACTAGTATTATACAGGGCCCAAAAGTCACTGATGGTTGAAAGAAATTCTTTTGTTTCTAAATATTTTTATTTTATTTTTTCAGAGCATTTAGATCGACCCTTCCGATATTAATATGAGCAAATATATATCACCGAGGAACGAACCCTCATTGTACAGTGGTACTTTGAGTCACATAGGTCAAATTCATTGTTACCGTTGACATTTTAATACCAGAGAGGCCCCGAGTGTAAATGCCATTAAAGGAATAATAAGTGTTTTTCAAAGACAGGGGGCAGTATGTGATCTCCACAGACCTGACTAGTCCCGATTTCTTCCTGTGGGGCTATCTTAAAGAAAAGGTGTTTGTGAATAAACCTCAGACAATAAACGACTTAAAACGTAATATCGAGGATCAAATAAGAGCCATAAGCCCGGAAATGCTTCAAATGTTATGTAAAGTGTGTTGGATTGGGCTATTCAGTGTGAAACCCAAAATGGTGAACACTTAAAAAATATCATTGTAAAAAATTTGGTCATTTTTACTTCCCCTAGTTTAAGTAGTGATAAGTTCAGGTGTAGGTGAACAATTATAACCTTATGTATTGCCAAAAATCTCAGAAGGTTCAGTTTATCTACTGCTAAAATTTGATGAATATAACTTAAGAATTATGGGAGCTACTGAAGATTTAAAAGTGTCAGTGACTTTTGGGCCACCCTGTATTTTTTAGTTGGCATCTGTTTTGTAACTGTTTATCTCGCCGGTTTGTGAGGGTTCTACACAAAAGCACACATTTGTCATTGTTGCGTGGGCTGATGTCATGTTACGTCCTGCCGCCGGCCCGTAATACCCGCTCATTACAGCCTCTAATGGACGTGATCTCACCGCACTGGGCTGCTTCCTGTTGCCGCGGAAACGCACTTAACAAGTCCCCTCTTTGCTGACTTTGCGTTTTAAACATGTTGCTACATCGTGAACTGCAGACAGCTGACGGTGCATTGTATTTTAGCCTTTAAGACATCTATCCATTTCACTGCTGTGTTCAAACTACCCGTTTTTTCTCCCCATGTGTTTGTGCAAAATGTGTCTCACGTCAGTATGTTGTGTAAGCAGCTCTTGAGGTCAAAATAAGTCCACTGCGTACCGTCTGCACTGTGGAAGCATTGATTAATTGATGCTAAAGCTGGTATCGAAGCTAGATATTCATTTGAGTAGGTATCGCTACTAAAAAAGTCACATTCGCAGATAGAAAATGACTTTTTAGGACAAGTATAAGACACATAGACGAGTATACATCCATGGATCACTATGACCCTACCTGGACGACTGAGGGATTACACAGATATAAGGCCACATGGAAAGTACTACCATTTAATGTCGAAAATCACAGTCCAAGACAAGAGGAAGTAGAGAAGATGAGTGTAAGTCATGGAGGTGCAGTGTATAGGGTTGTGAACAGTGGCAGAAATTTGGTATTAAGATTGTATTACGCAACTTTTCGCTCTTTCGCTGATTTTTTGTGTGCGATTTTGCATGCTTTTTCTACAGCGTATGATCGTGCATTTTGTTCTGCGTCCTGATTGTTTAAGAGACTGTAGACCATTGTCCATCAGTCTCCTCCGTGTCTCTTGTATTTACAAATTTACACAAATGTTGTATCGCAGTGTGACTCTTAAGTGCTGTATGTTTGCAAGTTTTCTCCCCGACAAAACCCACAATGTCGATGAAACGTTCCGCACCGATAAGGTTTGAACTTTGAGAGTGTTTAAACAAGAGAGAAATGTGAGAAAATGTTAATGCCTGTGTGAGAAAAGTGTATAAAGTGTGAGGTGAGGAGTTTTACAGCCACGAAACAGAATAATTGTAAAAAAAAATAAAGCTGCTACTTCACAGATTTCGCCTATTGCAGGTTATTTTTATAACGCGACCCCTGCGATAAACAAGGGACCACTGTACTATATAGCTGAAACCATGTGAACTTTATCTAGGGATTTTTATAAGTGCTTTTCACAGCTGTTAGCTTAAGCATCATGCAAAACTCTGCTTTCTAACAACAACATGCTAACGCTAACATGCTTTACAATTAGTTGCAGACAGCACAAAATCGACTTATTTTGACCTGAAGAGCTGCTTATATATATATATCTGTACTGGGACAAGACAAATCTTGCTCAAATACATGTGAAGAAAATCATAATCCACTGTGGAACCTGCCTGGACGACAGAGGGTTTACAGATATATAGACCCATGAGAATATAAAGGAAAGTACTACCATTTAATGTTGAAAATCACATTCGATTGTCTAAATCGAGTGTTTTTTATTAGCATTGTAGTATCGGAATTGGTGTTGATCGGAGTATAGTGACAGCGTCTAATTATAAAACGTTTTATTGTGCCGGAATCTTGAGGTGCTTGGTTAGCATGGTAGTTGTCCTTTGCATTAACTTGATACGTGATACCACTGAAAGCTGTGAAAAGAGCTTATATACTATTTTATTTTACCATGTGACTGACCTCAAATGCAACACAAAGAAAACAGTCAAACTTCTTAGTGTCAGTAAATACAACAGAAAATGTCCTTCAAACGGTTGTTTATTGCCTGGTTTGTCATATTAAGAATTACCCGAGGAATGAATGGAGGAATGTCTTATTTAATATCAACTCAAATCTCTTCTACATTGGGAAATTGACATGGGAAGACTGGGAAAATAAACTCAGGAACAGATGCCTCAGATTGGGATTAATGCAGGTTCAGAATTACATGCAGAATTACAAAATGCAAACGACAGATTTGTTCAAATACAGAGTTTGATCAATAATCTAGCAAGGGCTGACTGCACAGAGGGAGTATATATATAGGCTACCCTGAGCTGATTAGGAAATTAATGGCGGGGAAACGACAATTAACAAGAAAACAGGCAGAACTGTGACACATACGACTGCTTAAAAATGGAAATCCACTTTGTTTGTATTATGGTATAGACTTTTTGACAACCCAAGTGTGCATAAAACTGTTGTGTCTTGGAAATCTCACTCAACACGCTCGCCTTGTAACTAGCTACGACTGTTACTACGTGCTAAAAAGGCGAAGGTACACTTTATTTGAGCATTTGACCCATCCTTGAGTGCCGCCGGGGTATCGCTTCAGGAGCAGTGGGTGCCCAGTCCCACGAACGAGGACCCATCTCTGTGATCTTGTTGCTAGGCTTGGTCAGGAATACCTTAGCTGGAGGATTGTAGCTATGGTTCCTGTTTTGAATTGATGAAGGAAATGGAGGAAATTCGCCGATGTAATGTCGCACGTGATCGCGAAGACATTTTTGTATGGTTTGTACAGCGTGTATGGTTGGCGTATTCTTGGGCGTGCTAAACGATACAGACTACAGGTTTCATAGACTAACAGACTTTTGACCCTGGAGTTGTTTTCACATCGGTAACTGTCAAATGGGGCGTTGACTTTAACCTTGCTGTCATCACGTCTAATGGACAGCATTGGCCGGTTAACAGCTCGTAGTGTTGAAAGAGAGGACTGGGGAAAGATATATAGATCTCCCAAAATAGTCTTGATTTGCCAGAGTGTGACATTATAAAGACAGATGTCGAAGTGAAACCTGTATCAAAGGCGTTTATGGATAGCTGCCCCAAGTTAGCCAAGAGCGGATTGAAACTGTGTGGTCTCAGACTTTGTTCCAGTCTCAGTGAAGCAACAGTTGCATGAATTTGCAGTTTGAGCTGACGAAATTATCAAAAATCTGTTCGGAGATGCGTGGGATTATTGTGTTCTCTCAAATATGAATCCTCCTCGAGTTGTTTATAATGAGAATCTTACAAAGGAAGGGACAATAAACGATATCATTGTTTATTGTCCCATCCTTAGTAAGATGCTGTTGACAATAATCGTTTGTGGGACGTTTTATATAATCGTGATAATCGGCACCAAAGATAATCGCCATTATATCACCAGAATGAGCAGAAAAAAAGTACTTATCCACACAAGAGTTGACAAGGGGGCCCAGAATTGGAGCCTTTTCCCATTAATTTGTATTAGAGGGGGCCCCAAGTGAGACTTATTGTCCCGGGCCCCCAAATTTAAGGCGACGGCCCTGCTCATCCATGATATTCACTGAGTACAACACTATAACAGTTGCTTAAACATGGAGGTTATTCATAATATTAAAGTTAATCCAAGTAATGATTCTTATACATAACATTTTTAAACCGTCAGCAACAATAATTATCGTGATATAATCGTTAATTGCAATTATTTTGGCCACAATAATCACATGATAGTCACAAAAAATTTCAATATCATCCCATGCCTATGTGCGACATTAAAATCGAATTGCAGTCTCGATACTTGCAGCTGGTTCACATCTAGATGCAGACTGTCGTTGTGTCCCTGGGCAAGACGCCATGACGACATATGTGGCTGCAGAACAAACATCTGCTGAAAAACTACACAAGCAAACATGAAAAAGAAGGGAATTTAACACTGAAACATGATAATGAGTCTAAATGAAAATAGTGTTTAGTGTTTTAATGCGTAGCTATACTTTCAGTTTGTTTCTAGTGTCGTGAAACCTTGCTCAGCTGTTTTGACCATGCACTTCTGTTGCGTAATAGTAATTTCAGGGCTTCCACTTCGAAACATTCCCAGACAGTCAGAATTCAGACTTTTTCACCTGCGTCCCTACTTTTACGGCTTTAAATGGCGAATATTTCCTCATTTGTATTACAAGAACTTCAAGTGTGCAGTTACTCGCCCGGGTTTAACATCTGGTCGCTCAAAGTCTCGCACAAGGACAATTAAATCAGACATGCCGTTTCTATGGAGACTGAATTCGCTATGAGGTCAGCGTTCCCAGCGGCGCCCCCTAATGTCACCTACAACTAATCATTTGAATTGGGCGACTTTGAAGCGCTGCTCGGATGGAGGCTGCTGACAGAAAGCATTAGATAAGAGCGGTAATATTATTCTGATGGCTCTGTTCGCCGGGAAAGTTTTGTTCTATTCGCTTCGTGGTGAATATCAAATCATTCTTGCGCTGAAATGGAGACTGATTGTGTAATGAGTAACATGTTGTAGAGAAATATAGCAATGCATCCAGACTTTTAGTAGGTCTTGTGGAATGGCGAGGGGTAAGTTTACTTGTATAAATGTGCTTTTATTGTGGACACAACAGAAAAACAAGGCTGGCTGGTGTAAGACGCTTGATGCCAAGTGAGCGCTGGCTTAGTAACTACAATTTTACACAGTGGCGCTGCCGTAAAGCATGAGCAATCATTTTTATATATGACACGTCTGACTCTACAAAGTGTGTTAGCGTAAGGTAGGGAAAACCTCTCCTCCCGTCCTCCTCCTGCGTTTGATCCATCCTTCAATCCTGGGACAGTCTGTCAGGAGCAGCGGGGGCAAACTCCGAAGCAGGATCTTGGACTTTTTGTAATTTAGTTGGATTCTAAACTTTTTTTTTTTTTCCCTGACGACTTATTTCAGTCAGAAGTGCATGATGTAATTAATTGCTTAATCCACAGTAATGCATTACTGACATTACAAACATTTCTATCTCCATGGAGACAAGCAGATGACAAGAGATTTTTAAGCAATTAAAACAATGGATTTGGAATAAATGCAAGATAAATAAATATAATGCCATACTGTGGGACATTCCAGGCAAAACAGGTGATGGACGCCTTACTAGAAAAGTTACATGTTCATATAGTGTGGCAAGCACATTTTCAGCAAAATGGCAGCTCTCAAAGGACCAGATGTAAAATAAATCAAACTACTTTTTTAACTTGCCAATTAACTGTTTCTGTATTTATTACTTATTCAAGTTACAAATATTACATATGCATTTGCCTAGATGTAAAAATATGGCTGTTTAACTGTATCTTCTGATAAAATGACATTTTTAGACCATCATACCTTTAATTTGTCGAGGGCCACATAAAATGATGTGGGAGGCCACATTTGGCCTGTGAACCTTAAGTTTGACACATGTGATCTATACAGTAGATTTTTCATTATAAATACGGCAAAATTTTGAATATTTTTAAATCTGTTTCCACTGCAGATTTACCACTGCAAATCTTTGGATCCTCTTGAAATAGCTCAACTTCTGAGTCAATTGGACTTGATCTAGACATTCATTTTAAGATGAATTGTCAACACCAACATTATTATACATTAAAAAAAACACAAAAAAACAATAATCGCGCAGTACTTTCAGCAGTGACTCTTATACGACCCTATCTTTACTCTCTCTTGCTGCATTATGTGTTTCTACCAAGGACACACCCCTCCACGCCGCTCTCGTAGCGACCCCATAGGCTGCGGGGGGAGTGGCTTAATTCTGTGAAAGCTCCTATTCATTAAAAGTGAGGATCAGGGGAAGACCTTGGTTTGACTTTTATTGAAATTGGATTAGCTTTCTGCCTGTGTCGCCTGTTGTTTGGCTGAGTGACAGGTACACAGATTTATCATGTGTTATAAATCTACAGCGCTGACGGCTATCTACCGCGCAATGCTAACTACAGCTCAGGAAAAAGAACGAGAAGTGAAGGAAGTGAAGCCAAGAGGAAGTAGAGGAGAAGTCATGGAGGCGTGTTACATACAGTGGCAGAAATTTGGGATTAAAGTTGTATTACGTGACGTTTTTCGTGGAGGATTTGGGTTTTTGCTTTGTCTGAACTTATTTATTTTTTCTATGGAGACAAGAGAAGATTGAATTAGTCTGTAGCTGCAGCCATGTGAACTTTAGCAATTCTGTGTTTAATCCTGTGAAATGGTTCTGTTGTTTTACCAACGGACAAGACAAACATGTTTTATTGCACCCAGTCATAGAAATGGCAGAATACTGTACAGTCAGCTTCATTTTTTTTACAATTACATATGTTTTGTGGCTGTAAAACCCCTCACTACACACTTTATACACTTTTCTCACACAGGCATTAACATTTTCTCACATTTCTCTCTTGTTTAAACACTCTCAAAGTTCAAACCTTCGTAGGCGTCTTTGTCGATGCAGAACGTTTCATCGACATTGTGGGTTTTGTCGGGGAGAAAACTTGCAAACATACAGCACTTCAGAGTCACACTGCGAAGTAAAAAAAACTAAAAAAAAACATGCAGAATTACACAAAAAATCTATGAAACAACGAAACCACGAAAGGTGAACCACGATATAGTGAGGGACAACTGTATGTCAATAAAATGCTCCCTGATTTGAACAAAATGTTTAATAGTTTTATCAATTTGAACTGTTATCGTGAGTGTCTTCTACTGTAAAACTGATTGATATTACAAACCAAAACACAGCTAATCTTCCAGCTAGCTACTCCTGATGAAGAACTTGTTCACTGCTCTCGACAGTGTCAGGGTAACTACTTCTAAGCAGTTTGCAGTTTGCAGTTGTCCAAAGGTATCCCTCACTTACCTTATGCATTCAGAGCATTCTAATTATTCACCACAATGAGTTTGAAGTTGTCTTGTGAATGTGGAAGTGAAATTAACGTTCTTAGCCGTCTACTCTCTCATAAAAACAAAAATCCTGCTCTCAGTTCTGCTTGACATGGGAAAAAGTATACATTTTATATAATCGTTATGATCGCCAACAAAGATAATCGCCATTATATCACCAGAATGTGCAGAAAAAAACTATTTATCTACAAGCGAGTTGATAAGGGGGGAAAAAGGGGGCCCAGAATTGGAGACTCTATTAATTTGTATTAGTTAGAGGGGGGCCCATATGAGGTTTATTGCTTCAGGCCCCCAAATTTCCGTCAACGGCCCTGCTCATCCAGAATATTCTCTGCTAAATTGTAGTTTTTTTACTACTGCTGATCAAGAAGTTCATTTTAAATGGTTTGTAGTGGTTCAAAGTTATCTGTCACTTACTTTACGCTTTCATAGCATTCAAATTTTTCACCACAATGAGCTGCTTACTGCGTACTTCCTGTTTCTCGGAAAATACACTTATAATTAGATGCCAATTAGATCTGTTTGTTTCTTACCTCCCTAAAAAAGCTATATCATGCATTTCACAAGTCGTCTTTACTCATGAATGTGGAAGTAAAATGTGGAAGTGACGTTCTCAGCGGTCGATTCCCCAGTAAAAACAAAAATACGACTCTCACTTCTGATTGACATGGGAAAAAGTATGACGGATTATTTTACCGATTTAAAATAACTGCGTCCGGCTGGTCCTTTCCCGCAGCTTTGCCTGACCCTGTTTTCGAATGCCGTAACACTCCTGATGATTGCATTGCTGATCTTGGCCAGTTCTCGCTTTTCTTTTTATAGCGCGATAATGGGTTCACTTCTACAGCCAGAGATTTATCATGCAATTAACAGTTTCACCAATCGAACTGTGTTTTTTGAGGCTGGGAGCGGCTAATTCAGGAAGAAGGACTGTGTGCCAAGGAAAATAAGCGAAAGACTGAGTGAGTGTGGGACAAGGAAGATCGGAAAAAGCCATGTTGGAGTATCGTTTTTTAAAGTGCCGTACCTGATTTTTTTTCAGTCCTAAAAATGTGAAAAATTGAACTAGTCCAATCAGTGATCCAAAGTCATTTCTCACTTACCTTTGCATTACGATCCTAATTATTCACTGCATTGAATTTATAAGAGCTTATTACAACTCTCAGAGACTAGAGCTAACAACAACTAGCATGCTAACATCCATGTCCGTATGATCGGACAATAAAATGCTTTCTAATTACTGTATTTTCTGGACTTTAAGTCGCTCTGGAGCATAAGTCGCACCAACCAAAAAATGCATAATAATGAAGAAAAAAAACATATATAAGTCACATCTTTTGGAGGAAATTTATTTTACAAAGAACAGACATTTTATCTTTAAAGGCAAGTTATAATAATAATAAAATAGAGAACAACAGGTGAATATCAATACAACATGCTAACGTAAGGCATTTATATTTATTCAGCTACATAAAGCACAGACAGAACTGAATATGTGTCTGGTTTGTTAACGTGAGATATGAACAGTTAATCAGATAAATAAAGCAGAAAAACTCCAAATCACTAAATCTTTTGAATTCTTCAACCTCGGTGTCGCTTCTGAACAACTCCACCTGCTCCGGAGGTAGATGAAGCACCACTTCCTCTTCTGCGTGGCTTCATCAGACTCAGGAGAATACGATTTTATTTTAGGGGCTTTTTTGTTCAGTCTTTCTCAGATGTCTTTTAAATTACCACAATGTTTAAATTTTCAGTGGTACAGGAGGAGTAGATACTGGTACAAGTCTAAAGCGCTCTTGCACAGATGTTAGTGTGACAATAACGAATTGTGAAATCATATATTTTAATAATTTCACATATAAGTCGCACCTGAGTATAAGTCGCAACCCCGGACAAACTATGAAAAAAGTGCGGCTTATAGTCAGGAAAGTACAGTAGATGCAGACGACTCGTAACCTACATATTTTGACCTCAAGAGCTGGTCAAACTGGGGCAAGATGGATTTTACGCAAATACATTGGGGAAAAATGGGTACAGGCTCTTTAAATATGTTCAAAAAAAGGACGGGCTCTTTCCTCTGGTCATATGAGGGCATCTGGAGAGCGCGTTAGCCTGGAGGGGCGGTGGACTATTATTGTCAGTGATGTCCAAAGCAGATATAGCAGCTGCTCTGTTGAATTTAACATCAGCCTATGTTTCACAGACGGGTTTTATCTAGAGGCTCCTTTTTCCCTAGTTCACATGTGGCTGTATATCATTTAGCTGTAATACATTGGGAATACCACTTACACTACAGTGAAATCAATACATGGATAAATGAACGGTCAACCGCTCTATTGATTTTGGGAGACAACTAATTGTTCACTGTATCACTCACCAAGATTCCAGACTAAAAGCTGCACAAGCTAATTCAAGTCTAGATCATGTCTATGTAGCGACGCAGCTCGATGGATGGAACTAATCAACCTGTTATGGACGATTTCAAAGTACAAACAAAGCTTAAAGGGCCTGCACCAGCGCTATCCCATGTATTTAAGCGTTTTTTTCTTACTTCTGTACAGATAGATTGCATAAGGAGCTCTTGGGGTCAAACTAAGTCTGCTGTGTTTTTGCGTCTGATTATAAAGTGTTTAGGATGTTCTGAAAGCGTAAGGTAAGTGAGGAATATTTGGACCGCTTCTTCGTCTTTTATTATATTTATAAACTGTTTAAAGTGGATTTATCCTGGCCAGCCTGAAGAAAACAATAGATCTTTCCAGGATGATAATAGGTGTGAAATCACTCATTAGGTGCTTGAATGACTCTGCTAAGTAGGACTCGGACACAGTGCACACTTAAGGTAGCACAATAGACCTAGCCTACAAACAGAAACTGTAAACTTTGGGGATTTTTTAAAACTTCGTCTTTTGTTTTGGAGCGCTGCAAACAGTTTAAAACGAACTAGTTCTTTTTTTCACATTTTTAAGACAGTAAAAACATCAGGGACAGCACCTTTAACTTTTTTTTTTAGGCTCAAAAATGATATAATAATACAAAACAGAACTAAGTGAACCAGTGTGCTTTCAAGGAGACGGATAACTTTCCAATAACATCTTCATGGAGACTACGGTAGCAAGTTGTGAATCATTTAACAGAAAGTTTAAACACTGCACTTTAAATAATGATTAACTAGAAATTGGGCTGGTTGATGTGTTTGCTCAAACTGTGCTTAACAATTATGTTTTGTATTTTATTTTCAGGGAGCCGATTGGGAGAAAGAAAGGAGGTAAGATTATTTTATGCTATTAGCTTTTCAATAAACCTGCTAAAAGTTCTTTGGGTTGATCAGTGGAAATACACTGGTCCCATAACCTACTCAGTCAAAGTACTATTTTACAGAGGCATTGTCGCCCTCTAGTGACCATGCATATGTTTTGTTTTTTTTTTGCTTTGTAACTCATCTTACAAAAATGATTGTTCCTTTTTCTTTTAATATCCATGACTTGCTGCATGACGTGTTGTTCAGTCTTTTCCATCCGTTTCCTTCTCATCAGGGATTGTGGAGCGAGCGACTACTTTCCTAAAGCGAGGTAGTAGCACACTGCCATGCATTGGGCTGTGCTTGTGTGTGTGACCGGGACGGGCTCGTGCTAACAGGCTAACGCTAACAGCCTGTCGGTTGGTTGGTTTAACCCTCTTCTCACCATCGGCCCGGGCAGGTGGGATGTAGCTGCGGGGGCTTCTGTCTGATCCACAAACCAGGAAAAAATGCTCAACCGCACTTTTTTTGTGTTGCTGGCTTCAGGTCGTGGGAGATTTCTGTAAAAATTTGGGCGAAGTTTCTCCTTAAGTGTAGAAGAGTAGCTTTAATCATAACAGGGGTCACATAGCATTGAAGGTCAACTATTAGCGTACTGTTTCACCTCTGAAGTACCTATAATTAGTCGCATTTATTTTCTAATATTTTCAAAAAGTATTGCACTAGATATCTGGGCTTGTAGTTTTCTACTTTGGAGGAACATAGCTTAAAGGTGCACTATGTATACAGGGTCTTATCTCCATGGAGACATTCAATTTCTCTATTTCTGTGAAGAGCAAGTTACCAGTTACCTCCAGGTCAAGTTACAGGTCAGATCTGTGGAGAGGTAATCCCACTCACTGAAAAAAGCCATGTTTGAAAGGTAGTTTTAGCAATTGCGCTTATCTGGGGCCAGGTTGCGGGGGCGTCAGTCTTAAGCATGGACTCCCAGACTTCCCTCACCCCAGACACATCCTCCAGCTCCTCCAGTGGGACCCTAAGGCGTTCCCAGGCCAGCTGCGACACACAGTCCCTCCAGCGTGTCCTGGGTCTTCCCCGGGGCCTCCTCCTGGTGGGACATGCCTGGAACACCTCCCTAAGACGACATAGTTTGTAACTTATTAACCAAAACATAGACTAAAGTAACTGAAAAACAAAGAAAAACATTTGTCCTTACTTTGAGTGGGCTTGCATCTCCACAGACCTGACTCTTATTTGGCCTGGAGTTGGGCCTCCTCCTGCTGCTTGCTTCCATGGAAATGTTGTTCCTTTGGCTATAATCTTCCACGACATCTTTAAAACTTTTTTGGAGAGTGATCCGAAGTATGATTAGGCCCGAGCCCCTACAGGGCGTAGGGCCTATTGCTTCCGCAACGATGAGTGCCTGGGCGAAGCCCAGGCACTCATCGTTGCTAACTGTCTTGCCGAACTTGTGCGCGAAGCGCACAAGTTCGGCTGAGGTCGCGACCTTGCCCCGACTCCAGTATCCTAGCAACCCATGCCGTAGGCATGGGATATGCATATTTGTTCTTGCTAGCATGTCATCGTCAACATTGAGTCAATGGGCGAAGCCCATTGACTCAATGTTGACAAAGGCAGCGCGAAGCGCTCGTGTTGCCCAAACACACTCCTGGCATCGAGCCCTATCCCAGCAACCCATGCCGCAGGCATGGGCCATCTTTATTACTGCTAAAATGAATGGAAATCAATGGGAGGTCAGTGGCGGGCCCCGACGTCATGGCGAATGACGGGCGCGTCAGCGCCCGTCATTCGCCATTGACCCCACGGTGACGTGGGGAAAGTTGAGAGCTTTCAAAAAACGTATAATATGTCATTCTAATGTTTTTGGATATATTGTTTTTGCTAAAAATATTATTATTATTTTTTTTTTTTTTTTTTATTCTTGTTCTGCACTTTGAGCAGGAATTTGACCCCCTGAACATATTTGAAAACTCACCAAATTTTGCCCAAAATTCAGAAGTGGCGAAAAATTTATTTTTTTATATGGTGCATCATTGGGCATTAAAAAATGGCGTGACAGCGCCACCTACAAAAGTCAAAATACATTGCGTCAATGGGAGACGCCCCGACGTCAACTTTGTCGTAGAGCCACCAAATTCGGTACACACATTCTTCAAGTGATGCCAAACAAAAAATATTATTATGGCCACGCCCTCTGACAAACCGGAAGTCGGCCATCTTGGATTGAAAATTCCGAAATGCCAAGTCAGCATTTTCGTTGACGTCGCATTTTCGTCAACTCCTCTGAAGGCGCTTCACCTGCAGGGCTGAAAATCACTGGACATCATCTAGACAAGTGGGGCATCAAAAGTTATCCAATTTACGTTGATACGTATAACGGTTTCCGTGCGGCGAAGCCGCAAAATTCCATCGGATTTTTTGCAATTTTCAAATGTCAAAATTTGCTCCCGTTTGCGCATACAAAGTCCGATTGAGCTCAAATTCGAATCAGTTGTAAAACTTTCTGGCCTAGACCTACTCATTGTGAAAGAAAACAATTTGGTGCAATAGCGCCCCCTACAGAATAACCAATAAAATTGCATGGACGCCCCAAAATTTAGTTTTCCCAAATGTTACGAAATTTGACACAAAATTCCAGTGGGTCATCCCAATCAATAAAGTCAATCAGACCCATATCGTTTTTTGCACCCTGTTGCCATGACGATGCGCCAAAGTGCCCATGTTATCCTAATGGGAATGCTCCGAAAATTCCCCATTCATGAGAAAAACATTACTTTCATGGAATTAAGTGAAATTTGCCAGAATCACTCATCATGTCATCCTGATCAAAAAAGTCAATCACACCCATGTCATATTTTCCACCCGGTTGCCATGGCGATGGCCGAAATACCCCATGTTATCCTAATGGGAAAATTTCCATATTTTCTGACATTTCAAAGTCTTCTAACGACTTCATACCTTCAATGAAGAACATGAAATTTGGCACGTTGATTCTTTACATCGTTCCCGTCAAAAAAGTCCGAGGGGCCAACTTTGTATTTTGCACGGTGTTGCCATGGCGATGCCTGGAAAAGCACATGTTTGTGCATTTTGTGCATCAATCCTCCCAGTGTCTTTTGGCTTTGTTTGGTGACAAGTGCAGCCCAAAGCCACAATAAAACAGAGGCAAGTGGCGGATCAGCGCCACCTGCAGGGAGTGCCTGGTCGGCCGAGTGCGAAGCGCGGCCCGCGAGGGCCGTTTGATGCCGCTTGCGGCTTTAATTTTAACTTTCTATTTCCTTCCACATTCATGAAGTTACATACAATCACTTTAAAGAAATGCAAGATATTTAACTTTAATGCCACACTGCGGATCATCCCAGGCGAAGATATTAAACCTCCATGGATACCAGGAAGGAAAGTTGCGTAGTGCACCTTTAAATTGTCAAAAAATTGGTCATTATTCATCTTGGAGACGTAGATAAAGTAAAATAGATCTTTATTAAGGAGCATCGCTAACAGTTGACCTTCAGTACTGAGCAGAATCGCATTGTAGCCGTCCATTCATCATTGTCAGTAGCGTTGTTGCTAACTTTGGTGGAGGGTATTTTGGTGTTGTTGCCATGTTTCGATTAACCCAGCCCTTTCTCCGAGCCAGTCCTCCTGCGTCCACATTTCTCTGTCTGCCCTCTACTATTCCATTCACGTCTTGATCGCACTCAGATCTTATTATGCCTCCTCTCAGTACGTCCACCGTATTGTATCTGACATGTCGTCTAAAAAAATATTCAATCTAATCATCCCAAATTGCTATTTTGGCTAAAGACACGCTTAAATTGGATTACCAGTTTGATTTCAGAGCTCATCATAAAAAGTGACATTTTGAAAAGGTTATGCTGCCTCATCATTGAAATGCTAAAATTGCAAAAGGTCAAATTCTAATTATTACAAAACCAATTATAAAAATGTTAAAGTGTCGCATTGGACCAAATACCATACCCAAACTATTGAGGGAAGGCATTGATATTTAGATGTAGCCGAGTTACTTATTATATAAATGTCTGAATTGGCTAAAATCGATGTGTTTTTTCTCGTTTATAGGAGACTCGACTTCAGTGGACCCTCTCCTGTTGGATCAGTACGTCGCAGTTACTGATTATGAGAAACAGGAGAGCTCCGAGATCAGCCTCCGTGTGGGACAGGTGGTGGAGGTCATCGAGAAGAACGAATCTGGTATGGCTACTGTGTAATACTAGTACTATGAGATATTTATACAGGATGACTAGACTTTCGAAATTAAACACTGGGACACACCCGGGTTGGGTTGACTTTTTTTGCCTTGCGCTCACTTTTTTCAAGCACTTTTTCTGTGTTTTATCTAATCAAATGACAATATATTCCCCTCTTTACTGTTGGCGGGGATCAGGATGGTCAAATATAGGGACATCTGGGACATTTCTTGTATAAAACTGGAACAAATCAATGCCTTGGATAAATCTGCTGGGACATGGGACACAAGGCTCAAAACTGGGACTGTCTCGGGTAAATGGGGACGGCTGATCACCTTATACTTATACCAGGCTGATATGTACTTAATTCACAAGAATACACTTTTAAAGGGTAAAAAAGTGTAGAAAATCCTAATAATGAAAGGGATAAAACCTCAGGAGTGGAATCGACCTTATGGCTATGAATTAAGTAGCCCGAAACAAGTAAATACATATATTCTGCCTTCACTAGTGTTTGTGAACTCACTTTACAGATAGTGAACAGTTTCTCCAATAAACACCAGGACTTGCTGTTCTCGACATTTAATGTAGAGTAGATTGTAAAACTGTAACATACAAAGACATATGCATATCACAATCATACTTTTATATTTTTAAAAACAAAGATTGTGCAGATTGTGCTACATAAAACATATAGTAGCTTATTATAATAGAATATATGCACAACATTAGCTTAAATGTAGCTGCAAGTAATGAAAATGTGTGTAAAACTGTTGTTTAGCATCATGCTAACATGAATGGAAAATCCCATAGACATGCTAGCACTATTAGCGTCTTCTATTTTAGCGCAAATATACACTGTAAATCAACTTAAAGTGCCTCAAATGAGTTTATAGAGCGAGCTAACATGTTATAACAGATGTTTGCATGGGGTCAAATGACACTTTACAGAGCTTAAACACAGTGAAAAATGACTGAACTGTTGAAAGTCTGCAAGCTCTGAATAGACAAAACACATTTACTCAAAACAGAAATATTTTTCTATATAGCATAAACCCTCAGTTAAAGGCTCGGTACCCAGTTGTTCCCCTTGTATATGAGCAAAATGTGACTTGCGCCAGTATTCTACATATACAAAATGTGTCTAATCTGTACTGTCTGCATTTAATTTTAAAGCATTTTTTTTTTTTTTTTATTTTGCATGCGAAGGAAGTGCGCACTTAGCATGCTAGTTGTTGCAAAAAGCCGTTTTAAACTCATTGCGCTGAATAATTAGGCTGCTTGGAATGCACAAGGTAAGTGCGGGATAACCTTGGACCACTGTGGACCCTTTGAATGAGTGTTTTAAGATGGTAAAAATCAGGAACATTTATACATCTCCATGAATAAGATGAGACTGTTTGCTGATTTTGTGATAATAATAACCTGAGCCTCGTGTTGTTGTTGTGCAGGCTGGTGGTTCGTGAGCTCCGAGGACGCTCAGGGCTGGGTGCCGGCCACCTGCCTCGAGGCCCAGGACGACCCAGATGACTTCACCATCCCTGGGGAGGAGGGTGAGCACGACGCACCCTACAGCCGGTGCTACCCAAATGATACTAGACCTGGCTCTTATGTAAAGATCGACCATTTTGTGTGAAACAAAATGCATATAAAGCATTAATGAGGCAGAAATCTGGTATGGGAAAGTCTTTTTTTATACTGTGTGAGTGTAAATAAGTGTTCTTCTGGTGTATTCATAGGCTTACATTTACCTGCTTTAATTACAGATGCCATTTTAAGAACTTGTGGCTATTCATATGATAGAACTGCAATGTTTCTTTTGTTTTTTTTACTCTAAATTTGCTTATTTGATGGGAAAATTGACATTACATCACAAATAGAGTGGCAATGGTTTGACTTCCAATGATTAAAATTCACTTGAAATATTGGATATGTGCTGTTTAGGAATAGTAGCAGTTTTATCCTACTAAAACCATCAGATAGAGTAACTTTAATCTTATATTGATTATCATATCGCTGTGTTTCAAATGATATCTCAACATTCGATTGGGCAATAATGTTTAAAACGGATGGGAGGCAGCTAAAATGAACTAAAATGAAATAAAGATTCGGGTTGTTTTTGTAATACCGCAAGCTTCCGGGTTTAATCACTAATAGAAATGATCAGGTTGTGCATTTTCCCATTTCCTGGACATTTATTCTGAAAGGGCCAGTACCTGATTTTAACTCACATGATGCATTGTGTGGTAGAAGCTGCAATATAAGAAAAAAATTGACATTGTTAAATATAATCTATTCATTTTACATGGCAATATTTCAGGTAACTAATACATTTTATGTTTAATCAGGTGCCTTGTTGCTAGGAATCATGGGAAACAAGCTCCAAGTCACTATTCCAGACATGTTATTCTCTGTCATGGTGCTATACAGTGGTCCCTCGTTTATCGCGGGGGTTTTAAAAATAACCCTCAATAGAACGTTTCATTGACATCGTGGGTTTTGTCGGGGAGAAAACTTGCAAACATACAGCACTTTAGAGTCACACTGCGATCCACCATTTATGTAAATTTTGGCTTAAAGTTCTAAAACATGAAATCAGGTACCGGCCCTTTAAGCAGGAAAACTGTCTCTTGTGGCGTCTAGAATCTGAAAGCAGCCGCTAATATCTTTCAGTATATGGAGTGTGTATCACGACTAACTCTTTGACTAAACTTTGTGCAACGCAGATAAAAGGCTTATATTGGGCTCCTCTTTAAATAAAGGTAAATGATGCTAGAGTAATGCAGTTGTTAGTGGACTGACTGTGTGTTTGACCCCCTGCTCACTGTGATGTCAGTGCCGCGGAGGTTCTGGTCTTTGCCGAGGCACGTGGGGCGCCGCAGAACCTTAGGGGATCTGTTCTGCGCAGGGCCAGGTGGAGGCGCTCTCTCTCTCTCTTTTCCTTCTCTGTGTTTGTGTGTCTGCTGTGGGCATGTGGACTGGAGACGTCTTTAACCCCTTGTGTTCTGCATGTTTGTGCATGTTTAAGACGTCAAGTGTGATGAACAGTCGCATGAAAGTTTTTTTAAGTTTGCATGGGGGTTATTAAAAAAACCCAACTCAGATACTAGAACCAGTATTGAAACGAAGTATTTGAACAAGTTTTAGTGCTGAATATATCACACAAACAGGACAAATTTAGATGATTTTTGAATAGTTTTAGAACAGACTGGCTCTAGATCAGACCTAGTGGAAGACCATTTCATAATTAATAACTTCTTTGTGTCTGAATAAACTTACTGAACAGAACTAAGTAGAAGTTATTCACGTTGAAAATGGGATTGTAATCGAATCTATTGTCATTCAATTTTTTATTAATTTTAATTTTAAGAACAAAGAACAAACACAACATATGGCAACTTACCACATTAATCAAGCAGTCTTTGCAATACCACATTACAGCCAGTTCAGCAGAAATATTACTCTCCACAAACGATAAAAAGTGAGTCCAGTTGGCTACACAAATAGACAATAACTGCTGGAAATGTAAAACCGATAGTGCTACATATCTTCATGACTTCTGGGAATGACCCATGGAGTCTCCAATTTGGTCCAATCTATTTTATCGTTAGTGTTTTAAAGTTGCTATTGTTGTAACTCAAGTTATTATCATTTTTAATATAAACATGTTAGTATCATGGAAACACAACTGCATTATACAAAATATAATATTGCACTTAGGCATGGGACGATATTGAAATTTTGTGTGATAATTATCATGGCCAAAATAATTAGGATTAATGATTATATATGTATACAATAATGATTAAAGTTGTTATGGATATGAATAATTCTAACTTTAACAGAGAATATTATGGATGAGCAGGGCCGTCGACTGAAATATGGGGGTCCGGGGCAAATACTCTCACATGGGCCCCCCGTAATACAAATTAGTAGGAAGAGGGTCCAATTCTGGGCCCCCTACGACCTTGGGGCCCCGAACTCCAGACCCCTGTCAACTCTCCTGTGGATAGGTTTTTTTTTGTTTTTTTTTAATGGGGATTATCTTTGTTGCCAATTATCACCATTATATAAAATGTCTCACACATGATTATTGTCGACCCTTTTTATCACGATAATATTGTTTATTGTCCCATCCCTAAATGCAATTACTTAGAAAAATACTGAACCATTAGTCTGTAAACATATTTTTTCTCCAGTATGTTCTGTATTACTGTAAAATAGGTCATAGAGTAAAAATGTTTAGTTCTGAAAATTAGTAGTGATATATTTAGTATTGTAGAAAACAATTTTAATGTTATCTTGTGGACTGGTAGACTAGACCAAGTATTAACATTTCAATCAGGAATAACTGCATAAATAGCTATGTGTGCATGTTTTTGTTGTTTTCTCTTAACTTTTTCACTCCATATGATGCTGCCCAAGCCTTGACCCTTTTATTATCCCTTTAAGAATTATTAAATTAATGATGTTGCTTTGCTTTCTTAAAACAACGAAAGCAGCATGGGTTTTTATTTGACTTTAAAGTTACCGCAGCTCTCAATGAAAAGCACTATTATCCTCATGCGCCCCGAGCTGTTCTCTATACGCTTCATGCAGCTACTTGTGTGGACCTCCAGCATAAAGTAATTGCAGTATTTTATTAAATGGAGCCACTTTCTCTTTTTCAGAAGAGAAGTACTCAGTGATTTACCCGTACGCAGCCCGGGACCAAGATGAGATCGACCTGGAGAGGGGGATGGTGGTGGAGGTGGTGCAGAAGAACCTGGAAGGCTGGTGGAAAATTAGGTAATGAGGATTTTTTTTTTATTTTTAATTGTTTTTTTGTTTTTTGTTTTTTTGTAATGGGGTATTATTTAATATATTTATTTATTTATTTATTTGAAATGGGCCATAATTTTATTTATTTTTTTATTTTTTTTATATGGGATATTATTTTTTATATTTATTTATTTGAAATTTGGCATAATTTTATGTATTTATTTTTTATAATCTGGCATTTTTTGTAATGGGACATTATTTTATATATTTATTAAAATTTATTTGAAATGGGGCGTAATTCTATTGATTACTTTTTTTGTAATGGTCTGGCTTTTTTTTAAATGAGGTATTATTTTACGTATTTATTTATTTACTTATTTGAAATTTGGCATGATTTTATTTTTTTATTTATTTTTTGTAATGGGACATTTTTTACCTTTGTCCTTTTTACTTCATTACATCATCCTGACTGAACTGGCAAGGACTCTCTATGCGCTTTTAGTAAGATGAAAACATTAAAAACATTCTGAAAACATCACTGTGAAATGTATTTGAATGTACAGTGCCAGGGATGATTCATCAACTTTTATAAGCAAAATAATAGTGGCTTAGGGTTCATTCAGAGTATTAATATTGGTTATAAGGCTCCTGGAAATAAGTGGAATCCATTTGTGAGTGATTTTCAAAGTGTAGAATGAGTACAACATCACAGTGGTGGGTTATTTTGCATCAGTGTGTTTGGTTTAGTCCTGGATCAGGCCTCGTGTACATATAGTTGATACGGTCCTGTTTTACTTTTGCTTTGGTCCAACATAATCCCAGGTTGACGAGAGAAAACAGTTCTGTCTTTTGGGTAAAAATGTGTTGTAAAGTTTCTATGCCATTATTTAATTTTACTTAAAATCAGGATTTTTTTATGTTTTTATTTTTTTATATTTTTTTTTACAAGGGGGTATTATTTTATTTAATTTTACTTAATTTTATTTTATTTCATTCATTCATTTGAAATGGGGCATAACTGCGTTTATTTTAATTTATTTATTGCATAGGTTAAATGAGTCCCCCTCTGTCCCATCAGGTACCAGGGTCGTGAGGGCTGGGCGCCGGCCTCGTACCTGAAAAAGTTGGACATCCAGAGTCAGAAACATTCGGGAGGAGCCGCGGTTCACTCCAGCACCAACGACCTGGACGGATACACACGACAAAACCACCAAAACAACGCTCTCAAAGACAACCGTGACAACAACCACAAGGAGAACCGCCTCTCCTTCTTCTCTGACAGCAAGAACAGTACGGCATTTTCACACCCAGCTAGTAGATATTTAATAAGAAATGGGGCTAGTCAATATGAAAAAAAAAAAAAAAAAAATTGATCATGATTTTTCCCTCAGACTTGATCACTATTTTATTTTTATTTTATTCAATTGTATTTTGTCTTATTAAATCATTATAAAAAAAAAATAAATAAATAATCTTTTTTATATATATTTTTGATACAATTTTGATTAAAAAAAAATTAATTGCACAGCCCTAAAAAATTAAAAAAATTAAAAATAACAAAACTATAGTATATCATTATATCATTTGATAATTATGAATGTAACCATAACACTTTATTTTTTTGTTGCAGAGGTGGGATTAAGACACCGACCTCCTCCTCGCAGAGACCTCACCATTGTAAGACTCGAAAATTATATGTTATATTCTGTCTAACACCAACAGTTTTTCTAACATGTTGTTTCCACAGCCTCGTGGTACAAACCTGCCCAAACCCCCAGTGCCCCCTCAAGTCGAGGAGGAGTACTACACCATCGCAGACTTCCAGACCACCATTCCAGATGGAATAAGCTTCACGGCTGGTATCAAAGTTGAGGTATGACGCAAAAGCTAACTTACGTTTCCTTTTGGCTTTTTGATCTCTATAGCTATAGGCAGTTGGGCCAGTGCATTTCTGTTTTTTTTTTTAATACTGAATGAGTTCCAAGTGGATTCAATTGTTTTAGCTTTAGTTATTAACCCCAACCCTTAAATCTACCATCTGCAAGTTTATTATATTTTTTTCACCAGTAGATGGCAGATGGCCCTGGCCTTGCTTCAGGCTCAACTGTGGTCTCTGGTCTTCATCATCTTCTTCATCTTCTTCTTATTCTTTTTATTCTTCTTTTTATTCTTCATCATCTTCTTCTCCTTAGTCATCGTCGTCTTCTTCTTCGACTTCTTCGTCGTCTTCTTCTCCTTCTTCTTCTACTACTTCTTTTTCTTCATCTATCAGGCCAATACCAGCACACTGTCAAACAGCAGTAACTTACAGACATCTAGTGGTGATATGTGAGAATGCATCTTTTTGACCTTTATCACTATATCCATAAAGATCTATTTGATCTTCCTCTAAGCCTGCCACTTTCAGACTATTTTATTGAATTGAAGTTTAATTTTATTTGTATTGCAATAATTAGGCCTAATGTAGAGACATAATGTGCAATGCATGTAAAATTATGGGCTACTACTTTCTGAAGTTGACATATACCCTGTTAAAGGTGCACTATGTAACTTTTCTGGTGAAGGGGTCTGTCACTTGCCTTATTTGTTTGCATTTATTCAATTATAATTGTTTTAATTGCTAAACAAACATTAAAAATCATGCACAAGCCGAGGTCAGCGCTCCACAGGTCTGACCCAGCTGCCAGATGTGCTTGTCCCCATTACGAGATACTAGTTTAATGCCATACTGTGGCACTTCTTGGCAAAGTAATAACATTTTCATGGAGACAGAAAGGCAGACCCTCCACTAGAAAGGTTAAATAGGGTACCTTTAAATGCAAAATTGTGGAGTACAAAAATACAAGTGGGACATCATATTGTTGAAAATTCAGGTAAATGTTGATTTTTGCAACAATATGTACTTTGCATGATCATAAGAGACTATCCTGTTACACAGCCGTGACTAAAACACTATCTGTTGTATCTGTATGTTCTAGGTGGTTGAGAAAAATGGTAGTGGCTGGTGGTACATCCAGATTGATGACAAAGAGGGCTGGGCTCCGGCAACTTTCATCGACAAATACAAGAAAACCAGTAACGCAGTGCGACCCAACTTTCTCGCACCTTTGCCCAATGAAATGGAGCGTCTCACGATGGAAGACAATAACCACATCAACTCCACAACAGACGATACTTGGTCTAAACCGTTACCGGACGAACCTACCACCTCTGAGTCCTTCATCAGACCCAAACTGAGAGACTGGAAAACCAATAAGCCTTCCCCTGCTTTCAGTGGGCCACTACCACCAGCTCCTACAGCGCCCCCTACTGAGGAGAAACCAGCACTGCCTCCTAGAAGAGAGTCTATTCACAAGAGCTTGGAGTTGGAGGTTGCGGAAAAGGCCAAATCTGACCTTTCAAAACCATTACCACCAAAACCCCCTGCACCTGGTGTCATCATGCCACTAGTTGGCGCTAAACAGCCTCCATTCAAACCAGAGAAACCGGCAGAGGTGAAGAAGGAGGACAAAAGCAAAGCCCTTCATCTTCGGAACGAGATGGGGCTAGAATGTGGGCACAAGATTTCTGCCAAAGAAGTCAAGAAGTTTAATTTGAAACCTGTACCAAAACAGCCTCCTAAAACCTCGACAAGACTCCCAAGAGGAGAAGCAGGAAAGCGCTCCAACTCCTGCGTTTATAAAGCCCAAACCCACGGTAAAACCCAAACCAGTCCCTGCCGCTAAACCGGAATTACCAGCAGAAGATAACTGGATATCACCAATCTACGAAGCAAGCTTAGACCCTCAAAAGCTGCGGACCATAGCGCTACATCGGAAAGCAACGGCGTAACTAAGCCAAGTTCACCCACTAGCTCCTCTCCAGTCCACATCCCGAGTTCGAATAACAAACTCAGTGACGAACCGCCAAAATTTCCTCCAAAACACGTCAACGGTCACAGCCAGGATCGAACTTCCTCACCTCCTCCAAAACCAGCAGTTCCCCCACATAAAGAACCGCCGCAACGACCTCCTGCCATGCAACCCAAAAGACCACCTCCGCCCAAGAAAACCGACCCGGCAAGCCCCACCGAATCCAAACCCACGCCCATTTTCAAGGAAGACGGTCCCAAGGCTCCGCAACTGGGTCGACCGCCTCCTCCCAAACCTAAAGGATTTACCCCAAGCAAGGACGAACCCAAAGCGAACAAAATACCAATTCCTCCAAAGCCGCAGATCAAAAGCGACAAACCGGGACCGCCAAGCAAACTGCCGCCATTGCTCAAGGAACCCAGTAAGGATGAACTGTATCTGGCCGTTGCGGACTTTGAAGGTGATGAGCAGACATCCGGGTTCAAAATAGGTACGGTTTTTGAGGTCCTGGAGAAGAATAGCAGCGGGTGGTGGTTTTGTAAAAATGTCGGAGAGGAGGTAGAGGGCTGGATCCCCTCGAATTACCTCAGCAAGAAACCTTAAGGTGTGGATGGTAGCAGGGAAGTCATTGCAATAAGAAAAGTACAAAGGTGGAAGTCAACAAGTTTTTCTTTTTCATTTGTTCAGTTTAAAGTAATATAGTTTCAGTACACTCAGCGGAAAATGTTACAGGCTGTTGTAGGACTTGGGAAGATAAAATCATCAGAATTACTATTTAAGGGTAAAATGTTGACTGCGCCGTCTGTGCATCTAATTATAAAAACATTTTTAGCATCCACGAACCTGGGAGTAAGGTTGATGCACTGTTAGCATGCTAGTTGTTGTTGTTGTTAGCATTACCATGCTAGCAAAGCTCAACTTTGGTCTCTGAAAGTCAATGCATTAGGAACATGAGGAATAACTCTGGACCGCTAGAAGTAGTTCTGTGTTTCATGTTTTTAAGACAGTAAAAAGTAGGTTCAGTGCCTTTTAAGGGGATCAGAGGTTTTTGGCTAGTTGTAGCAAGAAGGGCATCTGGGTTAACAAACATAAACTGCCAAATTTCAATGTAGAATGTAAATGCTATAAGAAACGGCATTTCACTACGTGTTCTGAACGTATTTGTCAAACTGCTTAATCGAAGAACTGAAGTAATGCATCTGTTGGCAATCTATTTATAGGTACAATTATTTTATTTTGACAAGGATAATCTTAATCAGAATATAGCAATAACACTTTGCCTTGTCTAGTCTTATGTTTACTTATTTTAATGTATTTTATTTTATTTTTTTTAGGAAACTTGCTTTTATTGCAGTGATACTAGCAGCATGCCTTCTATTATACCGTGCCTCAATGTTATATGCAAAGTGCTTCAGTGCGTTCTGTCTTAGATGTCGTCTGTGTTGGCAGCCATTTTGTTTGGGGAAAGTTATCAATGCCAAGTGAAAGCTGTTCAAAGCAAAGAGATACAGTAATTTACCATCGTGTTATCATAGAAGACGGCTTCGTTATGGCGCTTTGTGGTTTGTGGGTGGAATGTATCTTTAAGGATCTTTAAAGTCGGTTAAGTTTGTCCTTAAAGTTGGTTCATTAATTGGCGATATCCAAATGGTGAATGGAGAAAGAGTAAGTCATTCTGGGACTGTGCCTGAGGACAAAGAGTTTACTGGATCGTGTTGGGTTTTAATGTGTGATACTTATGTCGATGGTGTTAGAAGTTTTACAAAGTTAGCTCGTTACAGACAATTCGGCCAGTGTATTTCCATTTTTTTTTTTTTTTTTTTTTTTTTTTTTTTTCAATTCTGAATGAGTTCCAAGTGGATTTAATAGTTTAATTTACTCACTAAAGCTACCATCTGCAAGTTTATTATATAATTTTTCACCAGTAGATGGCAGATGTGAGACCTGTTCTCCCCCTCGTCTTACTTCAGGCTCAACTGCGGCCGTGTCCCAATTCACCAAAGCATCGTTACCGGTACCGTTCAGTGTATCGTTTGGAGTACCGTTCGGAGTACCGTTCAAAATACCGTTCAAAGTACCTTTTGAAGTACCGTTCAATGTACTGTTCAAAGCACCCGTCCAACAAAGGGTACCCCTCCATGTAGCCGCCTTCGTGCCGAAATGGGACATGGAGTGTACTTCAACCTCTGTCTGTGCACTTGTGAAGAATTTGGCCCCGCTGAATAAGTGCCCATTCTTACCCCTCAGACGGATAAACTCCGCCACCTAAAGACAAAAGAATATTCTTAAACAAGGACGAATATTAAACATTATGATAGCTACACTAATGATAATTCTGCTCATCGTTTGGTCAGTTAAACCCGAAAGAACAGGACTTCACTGAGGTTGAGTCGTCTCGTACAGATCTTTATTCACATTTTAACAGTTTCATGTCGCACTGTTGTAAGTGACGTAAACCAGTACTAACATTTGAACGTGTATTGCGTAGCGTACTCCACTTTCGTCTCTTTTTTGCGTAGGCGCGGTGCATGATGGGATATAGCAGTGCACGAAGTGTCGGATGCACGCTTCAGCTACGGTCGATCTCCATGGAAACGCAGGGCACATTTTCAGCCGCATTCGTTGGGTGCATGAAATGGGGCAGCACTTGTTGCGCCGGAAGTTACATAAACCCTTAAATGTACCGTTTGAACGACGCCTTTGGGACACGGCCTGCGGTTTCTGGTCTTCTTCTATCAGGCCAATACTGACAGCAGTAACTTACAGACATCTAGTGGTGATATGTGAGAATGCAACAGGGGACGGGTCGGCCAATCTAATCACAAATGGTAGCTTTAAAGGCAATATAAAGATACAAAATATTCATTAATTGTGATAAAAATGTGTTTTTTGATTTCATTTCTCAAATTTCTGTAGAAGTCATGCTTGCTCTGACAGGAAGTTCATTGAGTTTAGGACTTTTTCACTGAGTTGTTAAACGTTAATCGACCCTGCTGAGTTTAAATGACTTATTACAAAACAGTAGATTGCACCACGTTCTTGCTCGTTCTCACTTTATACTAACTCCGAGCGATTACAGATACGAGATGCCTTTGCCAAGTAGACACGCTTCAATATATAACATGTTATTTTTTCCATTTATATTTTTATATTATTAACGTATCAGATTTGCACTTGTAGGAGGAAGAGGAAATGCCAAAGTGCATTTTAGTAGTTTGTTAGACAATGACTTTAATCGTATATATCGCCATTTTTGTATACCCTAAATCTAATAATGTTGAAATGTGTAATATTCAAACTTGAAAACATGTAAAGACAATGTAAAATATGTGTATTGTCATCATAAAGCCCAACAATTGGAAAATGTGGCATGCCTCGCTAGACCGGGTATGACAGATTCACATTCATGTAACTGTGTGCAATGATCAGCAGTATTGTAAATGTATAAAACAGAAGAGTGGTGCTTGTATCTTGACATCTCTATGTAAAATATATTGTTTGACATAGAAGCTTGACTGGTCTCAAGCTAAAAAATATCATCCAAATATTTTTATTGTATTGTTTTTTATTGTACAGTAACTAGAGTCGATTCAATGAAGGGTCAAACTGGTGCAAAAAGTGAATATCTGGGGTTAAAATTACTTGAAATATGGATTTAAATATGGATTTTCTTGTGAGATTTGAATTGCTAAAATCAGGGGTGTCAAAACCTTTTTCTCCGAGCGCTGCATACTGAAACATATTTGAAGCAGAGGGCCACAGACCAGTGTCGATACAGCGAGTCAAATGGTGCATTTAACACAAGTTTGACAGACATTGTGTCTTTAATAAAACTTGGAAGATTATTTTTAGATCTGTGTCACAATGCAGTGTGGTGTTATTCAGGTTAGAGAGGTAGAATCCATTCAATTTGTAGTAAAAAAAATACTTCCTGATCAGTTGGGCCAGTTTAGGAGGAGGCATGAGGGCCAAAAAAATTGGTCTGAGGGCTGCATTTGGCCCCTGGGCCGTAGTTTGGACAGTCCTGGTTTAAGTGAAGTAGATTATTCAGTGCTGGTTTTAAAAAAAAAAATCAGACTGGTTGCACAAGATCGTTAAACTTACAATAAAAAGTAAAACGACATATTTCAAGATATCAAGTACCTTTTCTGGTGGTATGCTTCGTCTATATGTTCCACAGTTAAACTTATTTATCTCCACGGCAGCACCAGCCCAAGTTACAGGTCCAGATCCGCTGGCTCGCTGTAAGAATGCATGGTTTTCAAGGTGTTTTTGAGCTGTGAAACACTTGTAATTGATTAAGTGCAAGATAATATGCCTGAAATGTCCCAGGGTGTGGCATTAAACAAAGTGATAGCATCTCAGAAAGGTCACATAATGCACATTTCATGAGTTCAAGTAATTCTAACTCTAATCTAGATAATCCTTTCTGCAGAGTTGGGTTTTTGGTTCATTTCTCCGTTCTGCATCCACTGCCAGTTTGTTCAAAAATACACAGAAGTCAAAGCTCTACACAACCCGGACAAGGCTGTGAGTTGTAACACTGATATTAACTTTAAATATTGTCAACGTGTTCTGCTCTTTGTCAGCTTTACTAAACCTTATGACACTACACACGCAAAATAAAAAAAATAAAAAAAACATGATTTAGCGAGTCTAAAATGACTTTTATTTTTACCAAAGACTGTTTCAATGTTCAATGCAAGTTCATTGTCAGATGTTAAATGTGCCAATGTTAAGTTTCAGTATTGTATTGTTTTAAAATGTGCTTTTGCTTTATACTTTTTTCTTGCATCTTCTTTTTTTACTCGAGCCAATAAACATTGACATTGTCCAACGTCTGCCTTTGTGTTTTCTGTTTTTTAACATTGTCATACTGCCTTTTTTTTCTCTTGTCTTCTGCCCCTTTGTTATCGAGTCTTTTTCATTTGGTTCTTTTGTTAATCTCCTTGCATAGTCTACACGGTGTATATCTCCTCTAAACGAAAATAAAAGTATGCTAGACTATATAGAATGTGTATCTAATTCATTAAATTCGTAGCTGGATGCAGTTGTAATTTGTAAGTTAAAAACCAGAGAAATCAAGATGTGCTGCGCCCTCTGGTGGTTCAGTAAATACACTGCACAGTTCACTTCAGAGTTTCTTTTTAGGCCTGGACCCCTTAATTAACCATGTAACCGACCTGAAACCCACATTGTAAATTAAGTTGACAATAATTTCAACAGGTATAATGTGTTAAATTTGGTGTAATATTATTAATTTTAAACATATACAGCTTATGTTCATTGTCATAAAATTTGCAACCCCTCAACTATTTTTATCCCCCTCACTCTGGGAACCAATGACCTTCACAAAAACACTCCTCTTATTATCTTTACTATTATCTACTATTAACTCTAGTGTGTGACCTTTACCTCTACAGCGTTTGTAGCTCGAGTTTAAGACAAGACAGATAATTAATTTCTGCATTTGTCACAGTTTCTCGCAAACTACATTCACATATCTAGTTTAACTTTTTACAAATCTTGGTAAAAACTGTCCTTTCTCTCTTCTCTCCTTCCCCTCTATCCTCACGTCTTTACACTTTCTTTTCTCCCTTCCTCTCCTCCCTCACCTCTCCAATTTCACTCTCTCCACTTTCTTTCCTTCTCCCTTCTCTCTCCCCATCACCTCTCTCCACACTTTTCGCCTTCTCCCTTTCCTCCTCCCCTCACCTCTCTCCTCCATCACCTCTTCACTTTTCTTTCTCCCTTCTCTCTCCTCCCTCTATCTTCAACCTCTCTCCACTCTTTCTCCATTCTCTCCTCCCTCTCCATCTTCACCTCTCTCCACTTTCTTTCCTTCTCTCCTGCCTCTTCATCTTCACCTCTCTCCACTTTCTTTCCTTCTCTCCTCCTTTCTCCATCTTTACCTCTCTCCACTTTTTCACTTTCTCCTCTATCTTTACCTCTACCTTTTCTCTTTCTCCATTCTCTCCTCCCCCTTTCATCACCTCTCTCCACTCTTTCTCCCTTCTCTCCTCCCTCCACCTCTCCCTCCCTCTCTATCCTCACCTCTTCACTTTCTTTCTCCATTCTCTCTCCTCCCTCTATCTTCACCTCTCTTTCTTTCCAATCCAAGTTTTTCAATTCCACTTGTCCCTGTTGGCCACCAGGGGGCAGAGTTTACACTAGTTTCTCTTAAACCATCCCAAGAACAAGTCCACACACACCAGTTAAAATTAGAAAATCTGTATTTATTAAGACTTATTTACAAACAGTGGTTCCTTCTCACGATTCTCATTCACCCCCGTCAAAAAGTCACAGAGGAAGACAGGAAACAGAAGAGACAGAAACTGTACCTTTGCTGACCAGTCCACGGCCGCTAAACACTTGTTCAAAAAGTTGAAAAAAAAACAAAAAAATCAACAATGACAACTTGGTAAATTACGCTGGCTGATTAAATTAAATGTCAACTCTTAAGCAGAACTTTCAGTGCAAAGAAAGGCACAGTTCAAGACAGAAACCTCTGAAAAAAAAACAGGTGGGATATTGCACTTTGGTGAGCGGGCAGCGTGGTTTACCGCACAAACATTACAAACACATAATAATAATACATTTTAAAGGTGCACGCGGGGAACTTTTTCTGATGTAGAGTCTCAGTGAAGCCTCTTGTAACTGCATAATCTGTGATTTATCCCTGTGAATGTGCAGCGATTTTATTGGACAAATTATGGTATAATTTTACTTCTTCCTCAAATGTAGTTTACTATTAATGAGCAGCTCACGTAATTAATGATCAATGTGCACACCAATTTTTGGCTCCTATTGGTAATGACAGCGCCCCCTTGTGTGGTTTTTATTTTATTATTTTTCTTAAAATATGTGCATGTGTATCTATGCAGATGCATGTACTTGTATGTATATATTATGTACATGTACTCGTATGTATATATATGTATGTGTGTGTGCATGTGTACATATGTCTACATTGTGTATGTGTACATATTTTTTATTTTATTATCATTTTTTTTTTCTTTTCATTTCTATATTTATATTTATTATTGATATTATTATTATATATTGATATTATTATTATTGATATTAATATTATTAATAATAATAATAATAATATATGTATGTATGTATTTTTTTATTTTGAAACCCATGAAAAAAAAAGAAACAACTATCTCCAAGAAGACAAGCATCACCAGGGCAGATTATTACAGGTCAGCTCTATGAATAAGCTGACCCTGCTCATTTTGATTGCTTGAATTGATTTTTCCCAAGGTATTTTTGCTAAAATATATACTAGAGAAAAGAACCATGGGCATGTCCCACCAGGAGGAGGGCCCCCCGAGGCCCCCAGGAGGACCCAGGGGGACACGCTGGAGGACTATGTCTCTTCGGCTGGCCTGGGAACGCCTTGGGGTCCTATTGGATTGGCTGGAGGAGGTGTCTGGGGTGAGGGAAGTCTGGGAGTCCCTGCTTAGACTGCTGCCCCCCGCGACCCGGCCCCGGATAAGAGAAAGAAAATGGATGGATTGGATAAATAGACGTTTATGCAATACTATATGATGGAATACACCTTGCAGGCAAAGTAGGTCGAACACTTTCAAAGACGAGCATTGGCTTAACACTCCAGCCCAGAAAAGTTCCCATAATACACCTTACAATCAGCATTTGAAACCCCATTCAAACAACAACACGACAGTATATTCACTCTTGGGCTTGGTCAGTTCTCATCCAGTGTGACTGATCTACAGTAAAAAACAAAAATATAACATTAAAAAAAGAAAAAAAAAATAGCTTAAAGACGTCTTCCCTTAAAATGTAATCATCAAAAATCACCAACAACAGAATAACTTTGGATTCAGGACTCATCCCCCTTTCAAAATAAAACATAGCGCAATATTAAAAGAAATTTGTTAAAGATTAAATTAATTTTTACAGTGATGTGGAGGTTAAAATAAATAAAAGTTGGCAGCTCACTCAAGAGAAAGAAGTAGGTCTATTTAAAGGCGCAAACGTAAGGCTGGACATTGTTAATACCAATGCCAGTATTTAATTTTTCGACGTTTTATTATATTTATTCGGAAAGACTTAAGGTTTATTTACTTATAACAAAAGTGCACGCTACCATCTCTTTTTAATAAAACTGTGCAAAACTTCCAACCAATTTGTATTCGAACGCACTGTTGTTCATCGTGTTGATCGCAGAAAACAGACTCTTTTAAAATACTGATATTAGTAAAAAATGAGATAACTGAAGTTGCGAAAAGTAAATCAATAGTATGATTAGCAGCTCCAGTAGATTTTCAGTTTGCAGTTTGCTTCATCGTTTCTACCAGTGGCCGTTTTGAGCAGCAGTGATTTTTGCGTTTGGTTTTTTACATGGAGGAACGTGTGTCTTGGTAAGGCACAAACTTGGAGAGTTTCGTTGGAGAGAGCTCGGGTTGGGACAGGTCTGTGGTGGCGCTCATCCGAAAAAACATGTCCTGCTCGTGTTTCTTCAGGGTCAGTTCATCCCCAGAGCCTAAAGGGGGCGAACACACACATATTTAGAGAGTTTTTATGGTTATACAAAACAAAACAAAAAAAAGTCAGTACTAACTACTTTAGAGAGCACCATGGATCTATTAAGATAACAGTATTGCTGCTTATAGCCATCTCGAGTTGGACTAGTGGCCACTCATTGGTACTACAACGAAAAAAATCCCTTCTGCTCAGTGTAAGGATTTCTCTTCATAGAGCGTAACGTAACCACAAAAACTCAGGGCTCGTGTTTGGCTGTCAGTGCACCTACAGATTTCACAAAGGTCGAATTTTGTGGCAGTTTTGATCTATTTCAGATCATAAACTTTTTCTCAGCTCAAAATCTGTCTGTTGTCTTAAAAATGCTTTTTAGAACTGTTTGCTTTGGCAATGCTCTACTACGTCTGCTCTCGGTAACTCAAGGTCTGATTGGTTAGAGCGGTCCACATGGTACGACATGAAGCAGCACGGTGAGCGATGGAACGAGCCAAACTGTCGTAATATAAGCCATAAATATTGTCTTCATTTATCATTTGTAATTTATTTATTTTTCCCTGTCTCGCCTTCACGGCCAGGCTCTGCTCCGCTCGCCCACAAAAGTCTCGTGGGACAGGTAGTTTCAATTGCACATGGGTCATCTGGGCAGGACTGGATGTACCTAGTCACTAACAGCGAAATGGGCAAACTACGGCACCGGGGGCCACACACGGCCCTTTGGGCTTATTAATCCAGCCCACCGAATGTGACCAAATTTATATAGATGATGGTAAACTTGTTCAAAGTTTTCTGCTGTGTTTATTTAACTGAACTTTAATGAATATTAATTATTTATTTAATTAATGCATTTAGGGAAAACAAGTTGTTACAATGAGCTTTTAATATTCAGGCTTTAATACATGTTACAGGCCAAATCTATGAATGTAATATGTACATTATATATCCTGGCCCACCCCCTCTGTCACAATTTTTAGAGCCAAATGTGGCACCTGTGTGAAAAAAAAGTTTGCCCCACCGCTGCGCTAAAGGCTAAACCCACAACACCTGCATTGAGCATGGCCCATGTTTAAACCCTGGGGCTTGGGCACCACATATTTATCGTGATCTCAGTTAGCAGGACTTCAACGATTAAATTGACTGATAATGATGAGTAGTCAACTATTAAAAAAAAAAAAAAAAAAAAAAAAAAAAAAGTGATATTTTGATAATTCATCTGGATAGAAGATCCACGACTACTTAAAACACAAACAAATACCTTTTATAACAAGGACAGTGACATTATTAAAATCACATTATTTACATCAGTAATAGACTTTCGTCGTAAATTAATATAAAAAGACCTTGAAACTTGATGTGGTTTAAGACACAGTGAAAATAAATGTGTATATTGCGACTGTATTCAACTTGTTTTTTTTCACTATGAAATATTAAAATTCACATCGAGTCTCAGGCTTTTCCTCAGTAACAAACTCAAGTGTTAAAAGGTTCTTATAGCATATATAACACACAGCGACGGGCGGTTATAACAAATGTGAGGAGAGTACCTTCTTCCTGGGCTTGAGCAGTCCCTCCAGTCCTTCAGCAGCTGGTTGTGTGTTCATCCAAATGTTTCAGCCTCTGAGTTTCATTTAATAACCAACAGATGGCATTTCTCATTCTGTAATATTTAAAAAAAAACATATTTATGTAGAGATAAACTAAGACAGAAAACACCTACAGTCCTGGTCAATGTTCGAGGGAAAGCCTCAGAGAAACAGCAGAAGAAAAAAAGATCATCTAAAGGAACTTCTCCCACTTTTCGATCGAATTGTAATTGAAAATGCAAAAAATAGCATTAAAATAGCGATATTTCTGAGGCTCTAGTCAGTTTTAAATGAAAATAAACTAACATCGTATACACCCTGCAGTGATAATTAACTATAGATTGGTTGTTTATAGAAGAAAAAAAGCCTTGAAGATTTAAAATTCATAGTCAGACAATTTGGTTTAAAATAGTTGTAAAGTAGAAGTAAAAGACTGAAAAATTTGCATAATGTCTAAAACTAAAAACTATACTATAGCAGTAAGTGTCTGAAAATAAAATGGTACTTCATATTTCTCGTGTACGTTGTACTGGAGTTAGTGTGTGCGAGTACCTGTAGTTGTTGCAGTTCTCGGATGTGCTGTCACACTGGCCGATCATCTCCTCATCTGAAAGCATCGTGTTTCTGCTTGCTGATGGAGGACGCTCCGCCTTCTGCCCTCTTCTCCTCCTGCTGAGGAAACATGGCACAAAAAAACAGCAAGAGAGCAGGAGAAAGAAGTGATTTTTAGTCCACTACAGTCTGAAAAGGTTCATTTGATTTCTGAAAAACTAATAATCTTATTTTTTACTTGCAACTTCTACGTCTGTCCATAGCTCCGTTTATCTTTTAGAGCAACTTAGGTTCATTTGTAATTTTGTCACTGCATTAAAAAAAAAAAAAAAGACCAGTGACATCACATGACTCTTTAGTCTGGCAGACCCCACCCTCCTCCCCCACCCTCACTCTCCCCCTTTAGAGGCTGCAGACCTCCCACCCGCCTGCCACTCCTCACACTCTCCCCTTTAATCTGCTCCACCCTCACTCTCCCTTTAGTCCTCTCCAAACCTCACCCTCCCTTAGTCCTTCCCACCCTAACTCTCCCCTTTAGTCTATAACCCACATCTCCTCCGCCCTCCTCATCACCTTTAGTCCTCCTCCACCCCACTTCGTTAGTCCTGCAGGACCCCACCTCCTCCACCCTCCCCCCCTCCCCTCTAGTCCTCCACCACATACTCTACCCTGTAGTCCCCCCCCTCACTCTCCCCTTTTAGTCCTAATAAAACCCTCCTCTCGCCAGTAACTCTCCACTTAGTACTCCTACACCCCACTTATCCCCTTAGTCCTCTCACCCTCACTTCCCCTTTCGTCCGCTCCACCCTCTCTCTCCCCTTAGTCCTCCTCCACCCTCACTCTCACCTTTAGTCCCCAGACACCATCCCCTCACCCTCTATTCCATTTAGTCCTATAAAACCCTCCTCTCACCCTACGCTCCCCTTAGCCCTATAAACCACCTTCCTCGGTCTTCACCTCCCCCTCTTAGTGCTCCAGCCCCCCCTATACTCACTCCCTCACTCCCCCATTTAGTCCTCCAGACCCAACAGTTGAACACATTTCAGTCACACATAGA
>JAIEZT010001243.1:7059833-7117996 GCA_019594935.1 Periophthalmus modestus
ACTGCTGTAAGTTTTGCGGGTCGGCAATCAGCTAAATATTCTTCTTCTGTACAATGTGTCACTTCCTGATTGTCTATACCAAAGGTTTTTTTTTAGTCTTTGTTTTTGATTCTCAGTCTTTTTTCCTCTTCTAGAGGGCCCACAGACTGTTTAAAAGACGTGGATTACGTGAGTGTGACTCACCACGGCATCAGCTCGTCACATGCAGCTCATTAGGCTAAAGCAGTTGCAACGTTCCATAAAGGAAGTCCAACACGCCCTTATCATAGCAACAAGAGCCAATCATTAGAGCTGGATGTTGGCAATGTCCATTAAATACAACTGCAATTGCACTTGTAGATATACGTCTTAACTTAACACTTTCATTGGTCCCGTAAATACTGAAATGAACAGGTTAGAATGATAAGTAATAGTCTAAATGGGGCGGCACACGGTGCTAAAAGGTCGGGTTCGATTCCCGCGCGGGGCCCTTTTCTGTGTTGAGGTTTGCATTTCCTCTTCCCTGTGTCTGTGTAGATTTCTCTGTAGGGCTGCTGCGACGAGCTGCGACTGTTTTTTTTTTGTGTGTGCACACAGCAGTTTCTGAACCTCCTACCCTCGTCTAATCCTACATTATGTTTCAGGAAAAGTGGGCGGGATTGGGGGGTACGTGACCAACAGAGTTTTTTCCGAGCGTCTCAAACCATCAATCCGAAATCCAACTCTTGCGGGGCCAGATCTAATGACAACAGAAGTTGGCCAATTATAAAGAGCGGAGGAAGGGGGGAAATGACGTGGTTGTGGAGAGAGAAGAAAAAACGAAATTTCAGAAAAAAGGCAGAAAAGATGAAAAGAAGAAGGGGGAGAAGGGAGTCAAAGGTCCATAGAGAGTGGAACAGAACCCAGGGCCGTTTCAAACAGGGCACGGCAAGAGAGCCTCACAAGTTCTGGCCCAACGTTTCAACTTTGTCCTACCTCTTCTTCCCCCCTCAGTCTCCCCCTCCAAGAATCCCCCCGTTTCTCTCCCTCGCTCTCCCTCTCCTCCCCTCTCTTCCTCCTGTCCTCACACAGACAGTCCTGTGTTTAGTCAATCCCTGAGTCGGGGGACCTCCCCCCGAGAGCTTTTGGAAAACTTCAAAGAAGGCTTTCGTCTGTCGTGGTGAAACGAGAAGAGGAGGGATGAGCAGGATAAAGGAGAAAGAAGATCAGGGGAGGAAAGGAAAGAAGGAGGAGGGGGAGGGGAGAAGAAATGAAATAGAGGGATGAGGAAGAATACAGAAAGGGAAAAACATGGGGAGAAGGAGGATGAAAGAAAAAAGTAACATAGGAAGGAAAAAGAGGATAAAGAAAAGAGAGAAGGGGGCAGGAGTGAGGAGAAAAGACGAGAGGGAGAGAAAAGGTGCCTCGGCATATAGAGGGTAGGAGAGAAGGAGGTAAAAAAAAGGAGAGATGGAGGGAAAGAAGATGGGAGGATGAAGAAAAGGGGAAGGGAACAGGAGAGAGGAAGGGAACTTGCGAGCGAGTTTGAATGAGAAAGAGAGGGAGAGGGGGAAGAGAAGAGAATTAGTCGGAGGAAAGAAAAGAGAGGTGAGAAGGGACGAGAGGAAGAAATGAAGCGGAGTGAGGAGGAGAAAAGAGGGAGTGGGACGAAAGAAAATAAAGAGAGGAAACAAGAGGAGTGGCGGGGGGAGGATAGAGGGAGAAAAGAAGAGGAAGAGGTAGGAAAATGAAATAGAGATAGACGAGGTGAATGGAAGAAGAGAGAAAGGATAGAGGGAATGAACATGATAAGAGGGAAGGACTGAAGAGAGGGTAGAATAAAAGAGGAGAGAGAGAGAAGAAACATGAGGTAGGAGAAGAGAGAGCAGAAGAAAGAGGGAGAGAAGAATGAAGAAGAGCAGAAGAGTGGGGGAAAGATAAGAAAAGAGGAGTAGGCGACCTGATAGAAGGAGAAGAAAATAGAGGGATTGGGATTAAAGAGTAAAGGAGGATGAGATAGAGGAGAAATGAAAGAGAAGAAAAGAAGGGAAAGAGGAGTCGAGGAGGGAAAGAGAATAGTGGGTTGAAGAAAATGGAGTAGTGAAATGAGGAAAGGAGAGGAGGGTAAGAGGTGAAGGAGAATAGCGGGGAGGTAGACAGAGTGACGAGGATTTAAGGAGAAGAGACTTGAGATCTAAACTATTCAATACCATTGAATGAAAACTCGGGAGCTTCAGAAATGTGCGGGCGGATGCGCTCCACTACACACAGGAGTGCCGGAGTGCGAGATCCTTTTGAAACGCCTTTAACAGTTGATGTCGGTCCCAATGCTGCCCACTTTTGTGCTCAGCCGGCAACAAAATGACCAATTCTTGTAGATGAAAAGTGTCTCCTCTTCTGTCTTCTTCCTTTAATCCTCCCGCCGCATAAGAGCCCCGGCGTCACGTAGCTCAGCGCTGCCCCTCTCTGGACAAACGTGGCGCGGGTGACTGTCGCTACTTCTCAGTCTGCAGCTTCAGACGAGAAAGTGGCCTTGCTTAAGGACAACTACCCCAGTTGTCAGAGTTTCACAGAGATGAGTCGAGATCGAGCTTGTCTTTAACGAGGTGCCTGACATCCTCTTTCTACCTTTTTTACTTTTCTGCTCTTTTTTTTTTTTTAATTTAGTTTAAAGGAGCTGGGCCGCTATTTTTACTGTGTTTAAAACTGTGTGTTACAGAATAAGAAAGAATTAAAATCACAATATGACAAATCAAAACAAATAATCATCCATAAAAATAATGTTAAAAACAGAAAAGTGCAGAATAAACCCTTTCAGGTCAATATTATTCACAGCTGACGCAGAATCGTTTGGAGCCTGGAATTTAAACATGGTCAAAGTTGACAGCCTGTCTCACATCTTCAGGAAGATGATTTTTGTTGTGCAGTTTACACCTGAACAACACACGATTCCCCAATGTTAGAGGGTCCTGGTTTAGAGCCCCGGTTTAGGTCCTGTTTAATCCTGCGTTTAGGTCCCACTTAATTCCCTCTTTAGGCCCACTTTAGTCCTGGTTCAGTCCTGGTTTATTGGTCCCCAGTTTAGTCCCTGCTTTAGTCCCGGTTTAGTCCCCCTGCTTTAGTCCCTGCTTTAGTCCCGGTTTAGGTCACCAGTTTTTGTCCTAGTTTTGTCCCAATTTAGTCCCCTGCTTTTAGTCCCTGCTTTAGTCTCTGGTTTAGTCCCAGTTTAGTCCAAGTTTGGGTCCTGGTTTCGTAGGCCCCGCTTTAGCCCCGGTTTTTAGTCCCAGTTTTTGTCCAAATTTACGGTTTTCCTCACTTTAGTCCTAGTTTTAGTCCCGTTTAGCCCTGCTTTAGTCCCAGTTTAGTCCCCGGTTGTCCCAGTTTTTGTCCCTGTTTTCGTCTGCTAGCTGCCTTTAGTCCCCTTGTTTAGTCCTGGTTTAGTGGGTCCACGGTTTAGTCCAGTTTTGTCCCCTAGTTTCATCCCTGGCTTTAGTCCCTGGTTTTAGGGAGTCCTTTTTAGTCATACTCCCAGTTATGTCCCCCGGTTTAGCCCCCAGTTTAGTCCTTGGTTTAGTCCTGGTTTAGTCCCCGTTTTAGTCCAAATTTGTCCCAGTTTAGCCCCGCTTTAGTCCTGTTTTAGTCCCCAGTTTTGTCCCAGTTTTGTCCCAATTTATTCCCTGCTTTTAGGATCCCCCTGCTTTAGTCCCCGGTTTAGTCCTCAGTTTTTGGTCCCGTTTAGCCCCGCTTCAGTTCTTGGTGTAGTCCTGGTTAGGAGTCCTCGAAGTGTGAGATGTTGAGTGTGAGAGGTTTTGAAAAAGGGCTTTTTTCCACAAATTAGTGACAACAACTAGTCTAACACAACTAACATGCTAACAGTCCCCTTCCAGGTTATCGGACAGTACACTTTTTTTTATAATTAGATTGCAGATATCACTAGGGATGGGACAGTAAACGATGTTACTACATAATCGATAAATTACCCCATTATAGAAGTAGTAGTAGTATCTCCACTAGTTGTTTCCACTGATATTGTTTAAACAGGCAACTTACTTCATTATTAACATTAAAATTATACTTATTATCATATCCATGACATGTTTTAAACTGTCTGCAACTTTAATTCATTATTGAGATGTAATTGTTAATCCCGCAATTTATTTTAGCCCGTGATAATTGTGACTTATTCTCCAATTTCAATCCTGTCCCGTCGTGCCCAGACGACCCAACGCAGCAGACACAGTTATGCAATAATCTTCCGTACTGGGGACAAGACCCTGTTTTCGCTCAGATATTTGGGTGTAGGGCTGTTAGGACCGAACTCAAAACCGTAAATCCTTCGCTGAAAGTTCACCTCGGGTTCAATGACATTTGCTAAATCAGTTTAATCTCTCAACAGGATGCAACTTGTGGAATACGCCAGGCCTTTACACGTAACTGCACCTGAGCAAAAACACAGAGTCATGATGATTAAAAAGTTTCCCCTCCCCGTCACTTCAGCTCGTGTGGCTTCCAGATACATTTATCTGTTTAGTTTCGTTTTGTTTTTATAATACTTCTTTCTGCTCTCATTTTAGTCCTGGTTTAGAGTCCTGTTTTTAATCCTGCTTTTAGTCACTGCTTTAGTCCCTGCTTTAGTCCTGGTTTAGTTCTGGTTTAGTCCGGTTTAGTCCTGGTTTAGTCCCGGTTTAGTCCTGGTTTAATCCAGTTTTTAGTCCCGTTTTGGTCCTGGTTCGGTCCTGGTTTAGTCTGCTTTACTCTCCTGCTTTAGTCCTGCTTTAGTCCTGGTTTGGTCCTGGTTTGGTCCTTGGCTTCAGTCCTGGTTAGGGTCCTGCCTTTAGTCCTGGTTTAGTGCCTCCATTGGTTTAGTCCTGGTTTAGGTTTTCTGTCCTTTAGTCCTGCTTTAACGTCCTGCTTTAGTCCTGGTTTAATCCAGTTTTAGTCCTGTTTTGGTCCTGGTTCGGGTCCTGGTTTAGTCCTGGTTTACAAAATCCTGCTTTAGTCCTGCTTTAGTCCTGGTTTGGTCCTGGTTTAGTCCTGGTTCAGTCCTGGGTTCAGTCCTGGTTCAGTCCTGCTTTAGTCGCTGCTTTAGTCCTTATGCTTTAGTCCTGCTTTAGTCCTGCTTTAGTCCTGGTTTAGTCCTGCTTTACTCCTGGCTTTACTCCTGCTTTAGTCCTGCTTTAGTCATGCTTTAGTCCGGCGTTAGTCCTGTTTTAGTCCTGGTTCAGTCCTGGGTTCGGTCCCGGTTCATGTGATCTTTACTCGGTTCCAGATAAATTCATCCGTTTAGTTTGGTTTTTGATGACTGTTTTTCCTGCCTCGTCTCTGTTGTGACTCTGCTGCCCTCGTGTGATTTCCGATACGAGTTATGCGGTATTAATTTGCTTTGTGCCGTGTTCACCTGGCGCTGGCTCTCTCTCTGCGCTGTCACTGTTATTGATGAGGAGTTTGCACCGCGTCTGGAAGCTCATTCACGGATCACGTGGTTTCCAGCGACGCGACTGGATTAATTGTCCTACATTAGACCTCAAACTGTAGTCTGTGGCTCAAAGTGCGGAAAGAACCTGGAAAAATGCACTGCTGTATACGAAGAATATCATTTTTTGTATTTTACCAAATTATTCTGTCACGGCGCCTACATTTGTGTGGCTTATTCAGAGGAAGAAAGAAACATGTTTATGCAGAACATTTGACATTGATTGACTTTGATGATTAAAATCGTTATTTCATATTAACTTTGGTTTAACAAAGACTTTTTAGTATCAGAGTTGTTTTAGTCGATATGATTTGATGATCCTCCAGGAGCACGTTAATCTGCACGAGAACCTGTGTAAATGTAGAAGTGGCGCTCGTATTAAGACTGTAGGATGAATGATACTGGCCAATGTAAACAGTGTGAAGTGTTTTTTTTCTAGTTGGTACTAAAATGCACAAAACAAAATGCACTTTATGGTCCATTCATGCCCTTCAATAAATGGAAGCAAAAATAAAAAAAAAAGTGAATAAATAAATCTTATTTTTTGTGAAAATGGGGGTTGATCATTAAGTGTCCCGAAGCCTTTATTTTTCACTCGAATCGTATCGAATCGATCTGAAATATATCGTATCGAATCAGCAGTGCACTGTATCGAGTATCGTGGCCTTTCTATCGAGGTTTTGTATCATCTCAGCAACTTCTTAATTGATCCGCTCTCAACTGTGAGATGAGGATGTTCCCCCCTGAAATGAATCAACGTCTTATTGGTAGGTGCGATAATGAATACAAGATTATTTAAGAAAAACGGGCGGACGATAACCATGTCCAAAATAAAGCAAAACTTGCAAGCCGATCCAACAAAAAACTTGACTAAATTACATCTAATCCTGGAGGTAATTCCAGTCTAATCGTCCGAACTAGCTCCAATCCTGAACATGAATCCCCAGACTGCGCCCTGGACTAATTCCAGACTAGACCAGGACTAAACCCATCTCATTTATATGATCGCCCCCAGTTTTTGGCTTTGTAATTATGGTGACATATGTAAAACTCTGTGAGTTTTGATAGTGAACACCGTTACGATCAATGTAAATCCCTCATCTGTAGTGCCCTGGATGATAGTTTTTTGAAATCAAGACATTTGGCAATCCAGTGGTCCCTCGGGGGTTATGTTCTAAAAATACCCCGCAATAGGCAAAAAATCCACGATAGTATAGTGTCTATTTTTGTTACAATTATTCTATAGTTTTGCGACTGTAAAACCCCTCACCACACACTTTATACACTTTTCTCACACAGACATTAACATTTTCGCACCATTTCTCTTTTGTTAAACCAGGGGTCTCAAACTCTCAAATTAGCTGGGGGCCGCAGGAGGCATGGAGTCTGGGTGAGCCTGGCCGCGGGTCAGGTATTCCACAAAAAAGGCTTTGTTAAAATCTTCTTCAAAAGTCATCGCTGTTTTCAACATACATGAGGGAAAATGCCAATTCTTGTGGATTTTTTCATTATTTGTTGAATCTTTTGTGACGGGGGACCACAGCGCTAGGGACTTGTGTGTTTGGGGTTCACCGATTTGGCGAAACCTTCTACACGCAACATTGTAATGCCACACTAACATAAACTTTCACACGTGTCCTTGCGGGCCAAAAATATCGTCTCGCGGGCCGCAATTGGCCCCCGGGCCGCGAGTTTTGAGACCCCCCTGGAGTTTTTAAAAACTCTCAAAGTTATCCATAGTAAAAACTTCTCGATGATCGCTCGCTTTAATGTGTGTTCACCTGACTCTGCTGGCTGCTCCAGCGGTATCCACAGAGTCATCTCTCACACTTTAGGGCCAAAAGCGTTTCTGAAATTTGTCAAACCAGCCCTTGGTGGCATTAAATGGTCTCGGTACTGCGCGTGAAAAGTCCTTCGCGTCGATGGCCTGGGTCGCCATCGCCCTGCTCCACGCTGTCATGAATGTCATCGCTGTCAGCAAAGGTTTCAGCACTTCAGAGTCACACTGCGATCCAACATTAATGTCAATTGGCTGAACGAGCGAGGGACAACTGTATACAATAGGGTTAAAAAGTACCAAACCAGGACTAAAACCAGGTCTTGGTTATACTGTGTACTAAAATGTCGGCACACACAGTAGTTCTAGAGCACTTTTTCACAGCCTTTTTCTTGTTTCTAGGTAAAATCCTGTTCAGGAGAAGTCACATCAGGGACGTGGCCATGAAGAGGCTCAGACCCATCAATGAGTACTGCAGGGTAAGTGCGACATTATGTTTTCAAATGTGGTTCTGGCGGTTTTAGTGTTTAAATAAGCTCTTTGCTGCACTGGCCATGCCTCCAGATTAAAGACAACACGAAGACGGAGAAAAGACAATAGTCAGTTAGCCACCCACAGTGTCTGAATGTGGACGGGGATTTACAGGTTTTCACAGCCCACAAGAAAAGTGACTTCACATCGTAGCTTATATTGGGCAACGAAACACAAATAGTTTAAGGGCAAAGTCTGAGTCATGTGGATTCAAATGAAAAGTTAAATCTATTAACAATGGCTGTTCATTTTTAGGTATGTGTTTGTATAAAATAATCGAAATCATACTGTGTACATTGTAAATCTAATCAAAATTGTAAGGATTTGGTTCATAGTGATTAGCTGCAAATATGAATTCAACTCTATCCTCTATAATATTTCTATAAAAGATCATTTTCAATTCAATTTATTTTTGTAAAGCAGTCCGCCTCTTAGGGCTGAACATGAGAAGTGATTTTTAACACAACAGAAAAGTTAGAAAATCGACAATAGAAAGTTAGAAAATCAACAATAATACTAACATTTTAATTGCTGTGTTACAAATCTTCCTTCTTTCTTTCTTTCTTTCTTTATCTTTATTTATACAAGGAAACCCAATGAGAACACTTGGGTTGTCTTTTTCATGGGCGTCCTGTTTAAAATACAATAAAATCTTTGTGACTCAGGAAACTATAGCCAATTTTTTTAAAGGACATACAGTATATTACTCATTATTTTCAAATATACTCTCTATTTTGCTTTGGCATCTCGTGTTTTAGAACTTAAAATAACGCATGAACCACACACTTTTACTTTATTTAATCCAATGTTCCCTCATCTGAGTTAGTGTTCGCAGAAGTGGGAATTAACCACCAGCAACGTGATCATCGTGCTAATTCAGGCGTGTGATAATACAGTGGCTGTGATTGGACGACTTAAAAATACTGCACATTTTTACCTGTGATGTAACAATCCTGGTAAAATTGAAGATGAGTGATTCTGAGGGTAATGACAAACGTGAATGAACTGAAATGAAACTCCAGGTTTGTTTTTGATGAGGGAGCAGTGATAGAACATGGTTTAAAACCTCAAAAAACAACAACAGATGAGGCAGTTTTAAGTAGTGAGTGAAATCGGGCAGGAGCAGAGGTGGCTGAGGTTCATGGGAGTGTTTAAACTTGCTGCAGGTGCTGAGTCGGCTCCACTCAGCACTCCTCTGTCCAGACTATGTTTTTTTTTCCCCCTCAGTTTTTACAAGTTTAGCCTCAAAGCATTTTTCACTGCATTCACCAAACATTTATTCCCCAGAGAGCTGGATTTGCAGATGTTTTAAAAGGTTAAATCTGACCTAGCGCTTACTCACTCATTTCACTCTCTATAGGCTGAACTTGTAGGCATTTTTTATTAATGCATTACAAAACCGCTTTTATTGGAGGACGTATAATACTTTATCATGTTGATTGTGATATTTAGCCCGATAAGCTGCAAAGTACTGTGATATCCTTATGATATTCCATGCCTTTTATCATTATTGTATCACTAAAAATAATAAGTGAAGGTCTAATCATCCAAGACCCCATGACTCCAGACGCTATAGTCGGTTATTACTCTTCACAGGCTTTAAAGAAACACATTTGGATAGGATAAAAAGCAAGCAGACCTAATTTATATATGTTTAGGCGATAGACAGATAAATACATAAATGGATGAACACCTCACTGGCCAGTCGTTTATTTTTGCCAAATTTCCGACAAAACTACATCTCTTAAATTCCCAGTTAAAGGTAGGATATGTAGATTTCTTTTTTTATTTGAAATTTCTGATTTATTCTGTCACCATAATCACTATATCAACTTATTGTTCATTATGTGAAAGCTGGAACTATATTTTTTTTAGGGTCAGTATTTTTCGTGTGTACATTTACTGGGACATTTTGGTTACTTTTGGCTCGAGTCCCGCTGTAGTGAAGACTGCAGTGAGTGCTATATTGGAGAAACAAAGAGAAATGTAGCAATACCGTCGCAAGAGCAGCTCAGGAAGCCAATCTGCTGTGGATCTTCATCTGAAATCTACTAACCACTCCTTTATATAGAGTGAGGTAGCTGGATTATGAGGTACAGATCTTAGAAAATTAATGGTTTTGAGAGGGGAGTTAAAGAGGCTTTTTTTTAGGAAGACGATGTACCACCAGTAATCTGACCAGAACTGAAGAAGCTTAGCAGGTCAATATTTTTTGTGTGTACATTTTCTTTGCAGTACTGGGAATTTTTTGGGTTTTTTTTGTTATTTTTGGCTAGAGTCTCACTGTAGCTCATCTACATGGACATGCTTTTGCTTTGCAGTGAGTGTTATATTGGAGAAACAAAGAGAAATGTACAAACGCCATCGCAAGAGCAGCTCAGGACACCAGTCTGCTGTGCATCTCCATGTTAAAACTACTAACCACTCCTTTATATATAGAGAAGTAAATTGTTAGTGAGGTAAAGATCTTAGGTAAGAAAAGAAATGGTTTGAGAGCGGAGTTAAAGAGGCAATTCTTTTAAGGAAAGACAATGTACCACCAGTAATCCGACCAGAACTGAAGAAGCGCAACAAAACGTCTTCACTCCTACAACTTTTTTGTCCACTTGACAGTTAGAATTTTTCTTTTACTATCCCATTATCCAATCAAAAAGCAGAATGATCCTCACATTTTGGTTGCCAGATCTTAATCCAGTTGGTTTAAACCCAAAAGGACTCTCTCTGATCTGAGTCCTCACTACCTCAGCCCCAGCGCCTGCAGACAATCACGAAGCGGCGCTAGTGCAGCCTCCGTATTGACCCATTGACCTCCATATGCAGGTCAAGGCGACACAGGGTCAGTCCTGATTGTAGTTTCTATAAGACTAAGCGTGCAGGCAAATAAAACACGTAGACCTGATCATTGAAAAGTTGCATGGATCCACATATGGGACCAAAGGAATGCACAGCCGGTGTGTAAGGAACATCTTTAAGCAGTTATGGGTGAAAGGGGAGAGTTTGGGAGGGGAGCAGGGTCATTGGTCTGTCTCAGTGGGTATGGAAGTTTACTGGAATACTTCAGACTGAGTTTATTGTCAGAGAACGAGGAGCGTAACAGGAATGCGTATGTGGAATGTTGTAATCACAGTTAAAGATAAAGACGTTTACTTAAAAGTGAGTTAAATGGGTTTTGATTGATGTAGCAAATACATTTTATTTCAGTTTTATTAGCTAATACTTCGTTATATACACATTAAGTCATAGTGGTGTTTGTCAGCAAAAGTATGACCATAACTGTGACAAGATATCAAAGTGAACCAAATAGGGTTGTTAAAGGTATCAAAAATCAGAGACTAAATGATACTAAAACTAGTATCGAAGCTGGACACTCATTTGAGCAGGTATCGATGAAGTAGTCAACTTTATTTTTCACAATTATTCTATATGTTTTGCGGCTGTAAAACCCCTCACCACACACTTTATACACTTTTCTCACACAGGCGTTAACATTTTCTCACATTTCTCTCTAAAAACTCTCAAAGTTCAAACCTTCGTAGGTGCCATTGTCGGTGCAGAACGTTTCATCGACATTGTGGGTTTTGTCGGGGAGAAAACTTGCAAACATACAGCACTTAAGAGTCACACTGCGATCCAACATTTATGTAAATTTGTCTGACACATTCTGGACTGTACAGGAGACACGGCACAGAGGAGACTGATGGACAATGGTCTACAGTCCCTCAGTCAGTCAATTTTGAGTATCTAAGTCTATTCCTTGGTATCGAAATCAAGTTTGAAATTTTAGTATCGTTGCAACACTACAAACTCCTCACATACAGATTAAAACTAGTTCTTTCGTTCACCCACACATGGAGCACAGGTTGTGAAGGTGAAAGGGGAGCTGTGTTTTGCTTTTTTTTTTTTTGGATTTTGTTGTTTAAACTTGCAAGGCCTGAGTCAGCTCTATGCACAGCTGAGGCCTAAACTCCGGCTCCAGTGGAATTCCCCTGGAGAAGTCGGAGCGGTCAGCTGGTATGTGCTTATCCAAGGGGGAAAAGTTTCACTGCAAAGCTACAGATGGGTGGTAACTGTTGCCATGGTGCAGGACAGTTTAGAAGCAGAGCGAGATTTACAGTGGTTTACAGTGTCCACACGCTCTAGGGCTGAACGATTCGGGAAAAATGTCAAATTGTGATTAGATTTGACTTTTCATGTTTTAGTAATGAGATCAGATTTTAGTAATCACAAGAATCGCATTTCAGGACATGTTTGTACAGATCAAAACTACACAGTGAGCAGTTTTTAAGCAGAATAAGACCCCGTGAAGACACAGGGAGGGCATCTAACACACAGGGACATTTCAGACCAAGACCAGGACCAAGACCAGGACCAAGACCAGGACGAAGACCAGGACGAAGACCAGACCAGGACCAAGACCAGGACCAAGACCAGGACCAAGACCAGGACCAAGACCAGGACCAAGACCAGGACCAAGACCAGGACCAAGACCAAGACCAGGACAAAGACAAAAATCAGGATCAAGACCAGGATCAAGACCAGGACAAAGACCAAGATCAGGACCAAGATCAGGACCAAGATCAGGACCAAGATCAGGACCAAGATCAGGACCAAGATCAGGACCAAGATCAGGACCAAGACCAGGACCAAGACCAAGACCAGGACAAAGACAAAAATCAGGACGAAGACCAGGACAAAGACCAAGATCAGGACCAAGATCAGGACCAAGACCAGGACCAAGACCAGGACCAAGACCAGGACCAAGACCAGGACCAAGACCAGCACCAAGACCACGATCAGGCTCAAGACCAGGCCCAAGACCAGGCCCAAGACCAGGCCCAAGACCAGGCCCAAGACCAGGCCCAAGACCAGGCCCAAGACCAAGATCACGACCAAGATCACGACCAAGTCCACGACCAAGACCATGACCAGGTGACTAAGACCAGGACCAGGACCAAGACCAGGACCAAGACGAAGATCAGAACCAAGATCAGAATCAAGATCAAGACCAGGACCAAGACCAGGATCTGTGCAGATCTAAACTACAAGGTTAGCAGCGTTTATGCGGAATAAGACACAGGGAGGGCATCTGACACACAGGGACTTTTCAGGACATGTTTGCACAGATCCAAACAACAGGGTTAGCAGTTTTTTTTAATACAGAATAAGACCGCATATTGTGTTGTTTGTGGAGGAAGTTATGCTACTTCAAAAAGTGCCGCCTTTGCGATTTTGATTTGATTGCGATAAATCTTGCAGCCCCAACCAAAAATGTGATGGTTATCTGATTTCTGGAGTTATCAGATTGTTCAGACCACTGCAGGTTTTGACAAGGAGAGATGTGCAAATGAGGGAAAAAGAATGTGGGAAACACAAAAATGAAATAGCTGAAATTCATTGTACTTCCAATTATAATAGTTACTTACCATCAGGTGTTTTAGGGATGTAATTTCCGGGTTTATTCTATCAATTATTGTAGTTATCTGATTGTGCCCACTATCAGTTTACTACAAATATTTTCATAGACCAATTTATGACTGCAACAAGATCAGGTTTACATTAGCATTTGAAGGAACCGGCGCAGACACAGGGAGAACATGCAAACTCCACCCACAAAGGCCCTGTCTGGGGATTGGGTACTGGACTTTATTACTGAGCGGCAAAAGGGCTAACCACTCTGCCACCATTTGAGGCTGTATTTACTCAGTAGTTTGCAGTTTTGTATGGTCTGGTATGAATATTTTTACTTTCAAGAATGCATTAGTGAAAGAAGTACTCAATTTTGTTACAAGTAAAGATATTGGAGCAGGTACAGATAAGTATCACATGAGAAAGTATTAAAGTACCTGTTTAAAAATTTACTTAAAAGAGTAAAAAGTAAAAGTATTTCGTGCAGATTTTGAGGTCTTAAAAGGCTTTGAATGTGATTTTTTTTCAACAGAAACATTTTAATCAACTTTTTTTTCCCTAGCTCTTTTTATTTGTATATTTTTGTTTGCTCAAATTATGAACTTCTTAAAAATAAACCACTGACACTTTTTCAGCAGGTTTCAAACAATAACAAGAAATACTTTTCAATTCAGGTTAAAAATGTGGCGGGGTAGAAAGTACAGATACTGCTCTCAAATGTAGTGAAGTAAAAGTAAAAAGTATATCACGCCACCTCCTCGTGCGGTCAAGAAAAAGTTCCTTTACTGATGGCTTGATTCATCTTTAATTTGAATATGCAACTTTGGCCACTGATCCCGCCAACGCCGCCAACGCCGCCAACGCCGCCAACGCTGCCACCAACGCCGCCAACGCCGCCAACGCCGCCAACGCCACCAACGCCACCAACGCCACCGACAGCATCACTGAACTAAAATTATTTACCATATTTTCCGGATTGTAAATCACACTTTTTTTCATAGTTTGGCCGTTGGTGCGACTTGGTGCGACTTGGTGCCGTTGGTGCGATTTATATGTGACATTTTTTTTCTTCATTATTATGCATTTTTTTGGCTGGTGCAACTTATATTCAGGAAAATGTGGTACCTAAATTTGAATAAGAAATGTATAATAACAAAAGACATAAAATAAGATTTAAAAATGAATTAATAAAAAAATAAAAATAAAATTAAAAAAAAACATAAAAAATTCTACAACACTTACCTCGCTGGCTGACCCATACTTAGGAGGTAGAATGACCTTTACATACACTTTTATTAACTTTATTTTTACTTAAATTGGCTTGGATCGCCACATTTCTGCTCGTAAAACAGGCGTGCGTCTCTATCAATGGTCCAACAGAACCACACAAAAAAACAACAGTTCCAACCTGACGACCAAAATAAAAGCACTAAAATACCAATAAACATATTATTCCAACATTATTTAAATAATAATCAATCAAAATCATAGCAGTAAAAAGTATCCAGTTTAAAATCTATGTAAATAAAGTAGACCTACCTAACATGTCTACTTAAATACAACACTTTACTGCTTTTACTTTTTCGTTCTTTTACTTTTACGTTCCATTCCACCTATGCAAGAATGTGATGTGCTGCGTTGTCAGATCCCTCACAATAATCCAATATGAAGCTTTATTCAAGTCAGTTCTACCGCACCATCCGCTTCTATACAATCCCCTGTACATCCGGGACGGCACAAATGGATTCACTCATTTCCTTTCACTGTTATTCTTATTGTTTTACACACACACACACACACACACACACACACACACACTCACAATTACCTTAATGCTGCCGCGGTAAAGAACACCCATAAAGTCCATTTGCAGTAATGGACCCTGCAGCGTGGTCTCTGGGGAGAATAGTAATGAGGTGAGCAGCCGCAGCCCGACACGTGGGGGATATAAATTTAAGATGTTTCCTGACCTCTGGGTGCTGCCGTATCTTAAGGGTGTGGATGATAACTGTTAAAATCAAGCTGTTTTATTGTAGCTCAAAAGAGATGGAGGTGCAGCGTGGCCTGTGTAAGTGTTTAGTGTCGTAGAGCGAACAGTAAGAAGCATTTTGGATTTTTGAGCACAGCGGTCAAGCGTCCAAATTTAAGCGCATATGACAGGTTTAGGTTACTCGTTGGACTAAAATCATAGATTGTATACCATATTTTCCGGAGTATAAGTCGCGCCAGCCAAAAAATGCAGAATAATGAAGAAAAAACATATATTTCACATACAAATCGCATCCGAGTATAAGTCGCAACTATGAAAAAAAAGGGCAACTTATACTAAATGGACATAGCTAACCTGCTAGCCATCGCTTTCTCTCTCCATAACTGCTGTCAGGCTCGTCGTTTTGGTCTTAAAATGTTCGTATTAACCCGCTCGACATGATCCTGGTGTTTTTATTTCACTATTGTGTCTTTAAATCAAGATATGAACATTAATAACAGACAAATCAGGCACTTTCTTTCCCCGAGTTCGCCTCCAGTTAGCATTAGCAACAGGTTGGATTGACAGTGTTACTAATCGCCCGCTCCCTGCTAATGCTAATCCAGCAGTGCAGACAGGATCGGGCGTTACCTTCAACAGCCTTGCTCCTGATTGGCTCTTTGGTTGCTATGATACTCGTGGTCGGAGTTCCTAATATGTAACTCTGCTCTAAATTTGCCGCTATAACTGCGAGTCTCGATGAGCTTCATTTTACTGGAGCTGAATGCTGATGTCACACTCACTTTGTCCACCTTTTAAACATACATCGGTAGTTTTCAGATTCTAGATGAATGTCTGATAATGTTATATAGATTTTCCTATTGATAACATTATACTTTGCCATGAAATATGAAAAGTAAATGCACAAATGTTGAACCTGATCATTTCTATTAGTGACTAGACCCAAGAACTCACTGTATCACAACACAAATCTGCATTTTAACAATATTCACTTTAGCTGCTCCCATCTGCATTAAGTAATATCGGCCTATAGAATGTAATGTTGTGATGTAACAGTTAACATCATTATACTAATTTAATTTGTAATATTTTGACTTTTTGCCTGGATGAGCCCATTGGAAAGATGTTGTACGATCGATATAAGTAAAATATTTCCTCCATTAGCTTGTTGCACATATGATATAATATAATATCCATGTTGTTTTTAGCTAAGCATTTAATTCACTCGAAGGTTCACTGTGAAACTTTTCTGCATCTGTCACCATAAAGATGTTTTGCTTTGCCTGTAATGTTCCACAGTACGGTATTAAACATGCATTCGTTCAGTGAGTGGGCTCTCCTCTCCACGGATCGGACCTGTAATGTGGCTATTCATTAATTGATGGTTATTTGCTATGTAAGGCAAGCAGATCGCAGACCCTCCCCATGGAAAAGTTACATTTGCAGCTTTAATAGTAATTATTTTCTGCTTTTGAGTGGAAATTTTTTAATGCCACTTAACAGATTAAATATTAATAAAAAATACAGTAAAATAATAATAATAAAAAAATAAAAATAAATAATAATAATGAAAATAATAATAATAATGAAAAAAATAATAAAAATAAAATAATAATAATAAAAAAATACAAATGATAATAAAAATAATAATATAAAAGTAAGGACAATTTTCTCCCCAAAGAAATGGTGACCTCGGTAACTTTCCACCCGTTGTTGCATTGGTTAAATCCCCATGTCAGTCACTCGAAGGATAACATATTAAGAGTGAGCTGCATTTAACAGAAAAACCCCGAATCATATTAAAAGCAGTAGCTAACAACAACTAGCATGCTAATACATGCGTCCTGATTACTGAACAATAAAACAGCACTACACAGCAGACTTATTCTGACTTTGAGAGCTGCTTATACAGTATATATAAGTACTGGGGTTAGACAATTTTGGCTCAAATACATGGAAAAATACTGTGTACGGGGCCTTTAAATCCCCTGCCCCTGGTTATGTGTTTATACGATCCAAACGACATTATGGTTGTGCTATATATTTACAGTTATTACAAAACAGTTCCCAAGGACACTATCTTTGAGCACTTGGCATTGGCGTTTTATCTGTCATCTGTAATGCATTACATAAAACAGTGAACTTGAAAAGACACAAACGGCCCTAAAGGACACAAGGAAACACTTAGTTGTATTACATTTGCGAGGTAGGAGCTAGACGAGGACACTTGATGGATAGTGCTGAGCTGGCCCCCGCAGATAAACACAAAAGGAGCGGCTTTAGTGGTCAGAGCTATTGGAGCGACAGTCGGGGTCAGTGGAGATGGTAATTATGTTTGACCGATATGAGAAAGTACGTGATTTTGGATGACAAAGAGTGCGTTCTGATTGGAGTCCATTTTAGTCCAGATGTAGACTTGGTTTGGTTCTGTTTTAATCCTAGTTTAATTCTGGTTTACTCCTAGTTTAGTCCTAATCTGCACACTTACTTTAGTATTGCAAGTATCTTAAGTTAAAGAAAGTAAAATTGAAATAAACATGTAAATGGGTTAAATGGGAATCAGGAAGTGTGCGGTTGGCATGCTAGTTGTTGTTAGCTTTACTGTGAAATTGAGAAAAGCACTCATAAACAAATTGTAGTGAATAACAAGGATGCTCAGAAGGTTTTTCACCGTTTTAAGATGGTACAAATAAAGTACAGAGGCTTTAATTTGTATTGTGGCATATTTAGCTTCTTCTAATATAGTTCCCCTGCAGGGCCGGCCCAGCATATAAGCAGACTAAGCAGCTGCTTGGGGCCCAACGCCACCAGAGGGCCCCCAAGAGCCAATGCATTTATATTGAAAATAGTATATCAAGTTTTATTGTGTTTGCAGCAGCCTGTAAAAAGGGCCCTTTGAAAGCTAGGCACATAGCAGTATTGATCATTTTGTGATATCTTGTGCTTTATTCTAGTCCATGTGCTAGTTTAGACACTGGAAATGTCAGAAAAAAATGGGACAAATGGGACTGAGAGAGGACCTAAAGACCAAAGTGGGATGCTCAGATAAGGCTGCACGCAGAACGTCGATGGAAAAACGATGCCAGGGAACTTTTTTGTGTCTTATCAGCGGTGAGTTATCAGGACTTGTGCTGGTGACGTTCCACAGAAACAGAGAGAGGGAGGGCGGCTGAACTGATGAATGATATGGGAGAAAGAGAGAAAGATAGAAATAGGAATAAGAGGAAGGGGGAGAGAACCGGGAGGGAACGGAAAACTAAACCAGATGCACCAGACTGAGGGAGGACAGAGAGACGGAGAAACTGAAATATACGTTTTTCTTCTCGTTTTGCCGAGTTTGTCAAAGCTCACTAGACAGAATATTTATTGTGGCTGAAATGATTTGGAATTTTACATTTTCTGAAGTGATTTGGAGCCACATTCCTTATTCAAAATTCCTGAAAATATCGTGAGGTATATGTGGGGGAGGGGGGGGTGTATATATAGATATTCCAGCAACCTTAAAAAGCTATAATGCTATGGCCATGGAAGAGACATGTCTACAGGACTAAACCTGGACTAAAGCAGGACTAAACCAGGACTAGAACAGGACTAAACCAGGTCTAGAACAGGACTAAACCAGGTCTAAACCTGGATGACACCGGGACTAAACCTGGACTAAACCGGGACTAAACCGGGACTAAACCGGGACTAAACCGGGACTAAACCGGGATTAACCGGGACTAAACCGGGACTAAACCGGGACTAAACCGGGACTAAACCAGGACTAAACATGGGGAATCAGTGTTTCAGTTTTCTGCAGCTAAAACCTGGAACATTCTTCCTGAAGATGTGAGACAGGCCTCTACTTTGACAATGTTTAAATCCAACTAAAGCAAGAGTGTCAAACTCAAATAGAAGACCAAAATTAAAAACTGTGACTAAGTCGTTGGCCAAACTAAATATTTATTGAAACATTTCAACAACATCTGCATGTTTTTCAGAAGGGGTGGATTAAATTTGAGTGAAGCGACAGGTAGCAGATGCTAATAAGGCAACAGATTTGCAAAGCATTCTGGGATTCATAGTATTAGAGTTTCATGCACTATACTGGTGCGAAGACCGGCGGGCAGCTCTAATACATATCTGATATGATCTCGCGGGCCAAATATATTTATATCGAGGGCCAAATTTGGCCCCAGGGCCTGAGTCTGACATGCCTGAGCTAAACGTTCTGTTTCGCTGTGCATATGACTGAGAGGGTTTTATTCCCCACTCTTCTCTTTTAATATTCATTTTATGATGATTATTTCTATTTTGATTTGTGGTATTGTTATTTTAATGCCTTTTTTATTCTGCACTTTGAAATACTTTATGTAGAAATTGTGCTGTACAAATAAACTTACCTTGCCTTGCCTATTGCTTTTTCCATTTACTATTTACTATTTTTGAGTGGTAAAAACACCTGTAATTCATGAATGCAAGTTAAAGAAGTTGAATGAACTCATTTGGGTTGGGACAGTACTCTTTATGGGTGGGTTTCAGATTCAGATAGATGTGATCATGTCATATTCCCAGACGGGGGGCGAGAGACACTTTTTCGTATTTATTACATTGTACTTTACCATGAAAACACAAACGTTGAACCTGATATTCTAACTATATTCATTTTAGCTGCCCCCATGTGTATTAAATATTGTTTGCCTATTGAATGCTATGATGTCATCCGAAACCCGACAGCTGAGTACACTTAAACTGCCGTCACACTTGCCCCGGTTTGATCCCAGTTTAGTCCTGATGTAGATCTGGTTTGGCCCTGTTCTTGTCCTGGTTTAGTCCTGCTCTTTTCCAGTTTTACCCATGTTTCTTGTGTTTCTCGTGCATGTCTGAACTCCTGCTTTCTGACACAGCCTGAGTTGACCCTATGTTTCCCCCTCTCTCTCGTCAGGCCCTGATCCAGCTGCCCGTCTACATCTCTCAGTGTGAGGAGGTGCGAGTGTTCTTTGAGACCAGATCAGAGGACCTTAATCCACCCAAAGAGTAAGACATACACACATATATACTCTATAGCTCTGGAAAAGTTTACCGGGTTTCACTCTATAAAGGCAAAATCAGGACGAAAGCCCATTGCCTCATAGTTTCGTGACCTGATGCCAAGGACTGCAATTTTTTACAACTTCAACGTACTTCCAATAGACTCTTTCATAGTTTGTGGTACCTAGGCATGGGACGATATTGAAATGTAGCATCACGATTATCATGGCCAAGATAATTGTGATTAACGATTATATCACGGTAATGGTTAAAGTTGCTGACGGTTTAAAATGTTCTGGACATGAATCATTATCATTTTAATCAGATGTATATATAAGTTATAGTATTGTACTTTCTGAAAACAAGTACGATCTGGCGGAGAATATTTTAGATGAGCAGGATCAGTTGAAATTTGGGGGCCCAGGGCAAGAAGTCTCACATGGGCCCCCCTCTAATATAAATTAAGAGGATGAGAGTCCAGTTCCGGGCCCCTAAACCCCCGGACAACAGACTCCTTTGTTGACTCCCCTGTGGATAAGTTGGGTTTTTTCTGCACATATAATGATATAACGGCGATTATCTTTGTTGGCAATTATCACGATTATATCAAATGTCCCAAGAACGATTGTTGTCGACCCTTTTTATCACGATAAACGATATTATTGATTATTGCCCCATCCCTCGTGGTACCTAGGCGTGTCAGGATAACAATGAAGCATGTTTTTGAAGCCATTTGAGAGAAAGTCGATAGAAATTATCAGGACTGAAGCTGTACCCGATTTTTACCATCTTAAAATTAGAACTACATGGTACAAAGTTATTACTCACTTACACATTCTTATACATTCCCAGCATCGTAATTATGCACCACGATGAGTTTATAAGCACTTTTCATAGCTGTCAGTTTTAGCGTGATGCAAAACTTCGCTTTCGCACAATAAAATGCTAAAGATCACGCTTTATAATTAGCAGCAGAACAGGACAAAATTGACTTATTTTGACCTCAAGAGCTGCTTATACAAGATATCTGCACTGGGGCAAGACATATTTTGCTCAAAAACATGAACAAATAGTGAAAAAATCATAATCCTTTGCTTACTGACCCAAAGGTTTACCCCTGATATGGGACTACCATATGTGGGAAGGGTTAGGATTAGGATTAGCTACTTAAATCCAAATGGAGCCAGCGTGAATTCAGCCTGGAAGACCTAACATTTCTTACATAGCAAAAAGAACTAGTATTATACAGGGCCCAAAAGTCACTGACAGTTGAAAGAAATTCTTTTGTTTCTAAATATTTTTATTTAATTTTTTCAGAGCATTTAGAACGACCCTTCCGACATTAATATGAGCAAATACAGCACCGAGGAACGAACCCTCATTGTACAGTGGTACTTTGAGTCACATGGGTCAAATTCATTGTTACCGTTGACATTTTAATACCAGAGATGCCCCGAGTGTAAATGCCATTAAAGGAATAATAAGTGTTTTTCAAAGACAGGGGGCAGTATGTGATCTCCACAGACCTGACTAGTCCTGATTTCTTCCTGTGGGGCTATCTTAAAGAAAAGGTGTTTGTGAATAAACCTCAGACAATAAACAACTTAAAACGTAATATTGAGGATGAAATAAGAGCCATAAGCCCAGAAATGCTTTAAATGTTATGTAAAGTGTGTTGGATCAGGCTGTTCAGTGTGAAACCCAAAATGGTGGACACTTAAAAAATATTATTGTTAAAAATTAGGTCATTTTTACTTCCCCTAGTTTAAGTAGTGATAAGTTCAAGTGTAAGTGAACAATTATAACTGTATATATTGCCAAAAATCTCTGAAGGTTCAGTTTACCTACTGCTAAAATTTGGTGAATATAACTTAAGAATTATAGGAGCTACTGAAGATTTAAAAGTGTCAGTGACTTTTGAGCCACCCTGTATTTTTTAGTTGGCATCTGTTTTGTAACTGTTTATCTCGCCGGTTTGTGAGGGTTCTACACAAAAGCACACATTTGTCATTGTTGCGTGGGCTGATGTCATGTTACGTCCTGCCGCCGGCCCGTAATACCCGCTCATTACAGCCTCTAATGGACGTGATCTCACCGCACTGGACTGCTTCCTGTTGCCGCGGAAACGCACTTAACAAGTCCCCTCTTTGCTGACTTTGCGTTTTAAACATGTTGCTACATCGTGAACTGCAGACAGCTGACGGTGCATTGTATTTTAGCCTTTAAGACATCTATCCATTTCACTGCTGTGTTCAAACTACCCGTTTTTCCCCCCCATGTGTTTGTGCAAAATGTGTCTCACGTCAGTATGTTGTGTAAGCAGCTCTTGAGGTCAAAATAAGTCCACTGCGTACTGTCTGCACTGTGAAAGCATTGATTAATTGATGCTAAAGCTGGTATCGAAGCTAGATATTCATTTGAGTAGGTATCGCTACTAAAAAAAGTCACATTCGCAGATAGAAATTGACTTTTTAGGACAAGTATAAGACACATAGACGAGTATACACCCATGGATCACTATGAACCTACCTGGACGACTGAGGGATTACACAGATATAAGGCCACATGGAACGTACTACCATTTAATGTCGAAAATCACAGTCCAAGACAAGAGGAAGTAGAGAAGATGAGTGTAAGTCATGGAGGCGCTGTGTATAGTGTTGTGAACAGTGGCAGAAATTTGGTATTAAGATTGTATTACGTAACTTTTCGCTCTTTCGCTGATTTTTTTTGCGCGATTTTACATGCTTTTTCTACAGCGTATGATCGTGCATTTTGTTCTGCGTCCTGATTGTTTAAGAGACTGTAGACCATTGTCCATCAGTCTCCTCCGTGTCTCTTGTATTTACAAATTTACACAAATGTTGTATCGCAGTGTGACTCTTAAGTGCTGTATGTTTGCAAGTTTTCTCCCCGACAAAACCCACAATGTCGATGAAACGTTCTGCACCGATAAGGTTTGAACTTTGAGAGAGTTTAAACAAGAGAGAAATGTGAGAAAATGTTAATGCCTGTGTGAGAAAAGTGTATAAAGTGTGTGGTGAGGGGTTTTACAGCCGCAAAACATAGAGTAATTGTAAAAAATAAAGCTGCTACTTCACGGATTTCACCTATTGCGGGTTATTTTTAGAACGTGACCCCCGCGATAAACAAGGGACCACTGTACTATATTGCTGAAACCATGTGAACTTTATCTAGGGATTTTTATAAGTGCTTTTCACAGCTGTTAGCTTTAGCATCATGCAAAACTCTGCTTTCTAACAACAACATGCTAACGCTAACATGCTTTACAATTAGTTGCAGACAGCACAAAATCGACTTATTTTGACCTGAAGAGCTGCTTATATATATATCTGTACTGGGACAAGACAAATCTTGCTCAAATACATGTGAAGAAAATCATAATCCACTATGGAACCTACCTGGATGACAGAAGGTTTACAGTTATATAGACCCATGAGAATATAAAGGAAAGTACTACCATTTAATGTTGAAAATCACATTCGATTGTCTAAATCGAGTGTTTTTTATTAGCATTGTAGTATCGGAATTGGTGTTGATCGGAGTATAGTGACAGCGTCTAATTATAAAACGTTTTATTGTGCCGGAATCTTGAGGTGCTTGGTTAGCATGGTAGTTGTCCTTTGCATTAACTTGACACATGATACCACTGAAAGCTGTGAAAAGAGCTTATATACTATTTTATTTTACCATGTGACTGACCTCAAATGCAACACAAAGAAAACAGTCAAACTTCTTAGTGTCAGTAAATACAACAGAAAATGTCCTTCAAACTATTCTTAATGTGACAAACCAGGCAATAAACAACCGAGGAATGAATGGAGGAATGTCTTATTTAATATCAACTCGAATCTCTTCCACTTGACATGGGAAGACTGGGAAAATAAACTCAGGAACAGGTGCCTCAGATTGGGATTAATGCAGGTTCAGAATTACATGCAGAATTACGAAATGCAAACACCAGATTTGTTCAAATACAGAGTTTGATCAATAATCTAGCAAGGGCTGCCTGAACAGAGGGAGTATATATAGGCTACGCTGAGCTGATTAGGAAATTAATGGCGGGGAAACGACAATTAACAAGAAAACAGGCAGAACTGTGACACATACGACTGCTTAAAAATGGAAATCCACTTTGTTTGCATTATGGTATAGACTTTTTGACAACCCAAGCGTGCATAAAACTGTTGTGTCTTGGAAATCTCACTCAACACGCTCGCCTTGTAACTAGCTACGACTGTTACTACATGCTAAAAAGGCGAAGGTACACTTTATTTGAGCGTTTGACCCATCCTTCAGTGCCGCCGGGGTATCGCTTCAGGAGCAGTGGGTGCCCGGTCCCACGAACGAGAACCCATCTCTGTGATCTTGTTGCTAGGCTTGGTCGGGAATACCTTAGCTGGAGGATTGTAGCTATGGTTCCTGTTTTGAATTGATGAAGGAAATGGAGGAAATTCGCCGATGTAATGGCGCACGTGATCGCGAAGACATTTTTGTATGGTTTGTACAGCGTGTATGGTTGGCGTATTCTTGGGCGTGGCAAGGCAAGGCAAGGCAAGGCAAGGCAAGTTTATTTGTATAGCACAATTCGTACACAAGGTAATTCAAAGTGCTTTACAGAATAAGAAAAAACATTAAAATCACACAAATCAAACATGAATAATCACAAATAATCATCATAAAATTGACATTAAAACATTAAAACAAAAGAGTGCAGAATAAAAATAAAATCCTCTCAGTCATATGCACAGATAAACAGAACCGTTTTGAGCCTGGATTTAAACATTGTCAAAGTAGAGGCCTGTCTCACATCTTCAGGAAGACTGTTCCAGGTTTTAGCTGCATAAAACTGAAACGCTGATTCCCCATGTTTAGTCCTGACTCTGGGCACCAGCAGGAGGCCGGTCCCTGAAGTCCTCAGAGTGCGAGATGGTTCATATGGCACTAACATGTCAGAGATGTACTTTGGACCTAAGCCATGAATAGACTTGTACACAAGCAGAGCTGCTTTAAAGTCTATTCTTTGAGCTACAGGAAGCCAGTGCAGAGACCTGAGCACAGGACTTATGTGCTCGTACTTCCTGGTTCTGGTCAGGACCCGAGCAGCAGCGTTCTGGATGTACTGCAGCTGTTTTAAGGCCCGTTTGGAGAGGCCAGTGAGCAGGCCGTTACAGTAGTCTAACCTACTGGAGACAAATGCATGGATAAGTCTCTCTAAGTCTGGTTTTGACAGTATACCTTTAATTTTTGCAATGTTTTTTAGATGGTAAAAAGCTGCAGATGTTATTGATTTGATGTGGCTGTTAAAGTTCAAGTCTGAGTCCATTATTACCCCTAAATTTCTAGCCCGATTTGAAGGTTTTAGAGAAAGAGACTGGAGGTGACTGCTGACACTTTCTCTATGTTTCTGTGGGCCGAAGACTATGACTTCAGTCTTGTCTGAGTTTAGCTGAAGAAAGTTGTTTTGCATCCACTCACTGATCTGTTGGATGCAGTGGCAGAGTGAATCCACTGGTCCATATTCACCTGCTGCCAGTGAGACATAGATCTGAGTGTCATCTGCATAGTTGTGGTACACGACTATGCAGATGACACTCAGATGACACTCGGTCTGTAGTCTGTATCGTTTAGCACTAGGCGTGCTAAACGATACAGACTACAGGTTTCATAGACTAACCCTGGAGTTGTTTTCACATCGGTAACTGTCAAATGGGGCGTTGACTTTAACCTTGCTGTCATCACGTCTAATGGACAGCATTGGCCGCATTGGTTAACAGCTCGTAGTGTTGAAAGAGAGGACTGGGGAAAGATATATAGATCTCCCAAAATAGTCTTGATTTGCCAGAGTGTGACATTATAAAGACAGATGTCGAAGTGAAACCTGTATCAAAGGCGTTTATGGATAGCTGCCCCAAGTTAGCCAAGAGCGGATTGAAACTGTGTGGTCTCAGACAGTCTCAGTGAAGCAACAGTTGCATGAATTTGCAGTTTGAGTTGACGAAATGATCAAAAATCTGTTGGGAGATGCGTGGGATTATTGTGTTCTCTCAAATATGAATCCTCCTCGAGTTGTTTATAATGAGCATCTTACAAAGGATGGGACAATAAACGATATTATTGTGTATTGTCCCATCCTTAGTTAGATGCTGTTGACAATAATCGTTTGTGGGACGTTTTATATAATCGTGATAATCGGCACCAAAGATAATCGCCATTATATCGCCAGAATGAGCAGAAAAAAAGTACTTATCCACACGAGAGTTGACAGGGGGCCCAGAATTGGAGCCTTTTCCCATTAATTTGTATTAGAGCGGGCCCCATGTGAGGCTTATTGTCCCGGGCCCCCAAATTTAAGTCGACGGCCCTGCTCATCCATGATATTCACTGAGTACAACACTATAACAGTTGCTTAAACATGGAAGTTATTCATAATATTAAAGTTAATCCAAGTAATGATTCTTATACATGACATTTTTAAACCGTCAGCAACAATAATTATCGTGATATAATCGTTAATCACCATTATTTTGGCCATAATAATCACATGATAGTCACAAAAAATTTCAATATCATCCCATGCCTATGTGCGACATTAACATCGAATTGCAGTCTCGATACTTGCAGCTGGTTCACATCTAGATGCAGACTGTCGTTGTGTCCCTGGGCAAGACGCCATGACGACATATGTGGCTGCAGAACAAACATCTGCTGAAAAACTATACAAGCAAACATGAAAAAGAAGGGAATTTAACAGTGAAACGTGAGAATGAGCCTAAATGAAAATAGTGTTTAGTGTTTTAATGCGTAGCTATACTTTCAGTTTGTTTCTAGTGTCGTGAAACCTTGCTCAGCTGTTTTGACCATGCGCTTGTGTTGCGTAACAGTAATTTCAGGGCTTCCACTTCGAAACATTCCCAGACAGTCAGAATTCAGACTTTTTCACCTGCGTCCCTACTTTTACAGCTTTAAATGGCGGATATTTCCTCATTTGTATTACAAGAACTTCAAGTGTGCAGTTACTCGCCCGGGTTTAACATCTGGTCGCTCAAAGTCTCGCACAAGGACAATTAAATCAGACATGCCGTTTCTATGGAGACTGAATTCGCTATGAGGTCAGCGTTCCCAGCGGCGCCCCCTAATGTCACCTACAACTAATCATTTGAATTGGGCGACTTTGAAGCGCTGCTCGGATGGAGGCTGCTGACAGAAAGCATTAGATAAGAGCGGTAATATTATTCTGATGGCTCTGTTCGCCGGGAAAGTTTTGTTCTATTCGCTTCGTGGTGAATATCAAATCATTCTTGCGCTGAAATGGAGACTGATTGTGTAATGAGTAACATGTTGTAGAGAAATATAGCAATGCATCCAGACTTTTAGTAGGTCTTGTGGAATGGCGAGGGGTAAGTTTACTTGTATAAATGTGCTTTTATTGTGGACACAACAGAAAAACAAGGCTGGCTGGTGTAAGACGCTTGATGCCAAGTGAGCGCTGGCTTAGTAACTACAATTTTACACAGTGGCGCTGCCGTAAAGCATGAGCAATCATTTTTATATATGACACGTCTGACTCTACAAAGTGTTAGCGTAAGGTAGGGAAAACCTCTCCTCCCGTCCTCCTCCTGCGTTTGATCCATCCTTCAATCCTGGGACAGTCTGTCAGGAGCAGCGGGGGCAAACTCCGAAGCAGGATCTTGGACTTTTTGTAATTTAGTTGGATTCTAAACTTTTTTTTTTTTTTCCCTGACGACTTATTTCAGTCAGAAGTGCATGATGTAATTAATTGCTTAATCCACAGTAATGCATTACTGACATTACAAACATTTCTATCTCCATGGAGACAAGCAGATGACAAGAGATTTTTAAGCAATTAAAACAATGGATTTGGAATAAATGCAAGATAAATAAATATAATGCCATACTGTGGGACATTCCAGGCAAAACAGGTGATGGACGCCTTACTAGAAAAGTTACATGTTCATATAGTGTGGCAAGCACATTTTCAGCAAAATGGCAGCTCTCAAAGGACCAGATGTAAAATAAATCAAACTACTTTTTTAACTTGCCAATTAACTGTTTCTGTATTTATTACTTATTCAAGTTACAAATATTACATATGCATTTGCCTAGATGTAAAAATATGGCTGTTTAACTGTATCTTCTGATAAAATGACATTTTTAGACCATCATACCTTTTAATTTGTCGAGGGCCACATAAAATGATGTGGGAGGCCACATTTGGCCTGTGAACCTTAAGTTTGACACATGTGATCTATACAGTAGATTTTTCATTATAAATACGGCAAAATTTTGAATATTTTTAAATCTGTTTCCACTGCAGATTTACCACTGCAAATCTTTGGATCCTCTTGAAATAGCTCAACTTCTGAGTCAATTGGACTTGATCTAGACATTCATTTTAAGATGAATTGTCAACACCAACATTATTATACATTAAAAAAAACCCAAAAAAACAATAATCACGCAGTACTTTCAGCAGTCACTTTTACACGACCCTATCTTTACTCTCTCTCGCCACGTTATGTGTTTCAACCAAGGACACACCCCTCCACGCCGCTCTCGTAGCGACCCCATAGGCTGCGGGGGGAGTGGCTTAATTCTGTGAAAGCTCCTATTCATTAAAAGTGAGGATCAGGGGAAGACCTTGGTTTGACTTTTATTGAAATTGGATTAGCTTTCTGCCTGTGTCGCCTGTTGTTTGGCTGAGTGACAGGTACACAGATTTATCATGTGTTATAAATCTACAGCGCTGACGGCTATCTACCGCGCAATGCTAACTACAGCTTAGGAAAAAGAACGAGAAGTGAAGGAAGTGAAGCCAAGAGGAAGTAGAGGAGAAGTCATGGAGGCGTGTTACATACAGTGGCAGAAATTTGGGATTAAAGTTGTATTACGTGACGTTTTTCGTGGAGGATTTGGGTTTTTGCTTTGTCTGAACTTATTTATTTTTTCTATGGAGACAAGAGAAGATTGAATTAGTCTGTAGCTGCAGCCATGTGAACTTTAGCAATTCTGTGTTTAATCCTGTGAAATGGTTCTGTTGTTTTACCAACGGACAAGACAAACATGTTTTATTGCACCCAGTCATAGAAATGGCAGAATACTGTACAGTCAGCTTCATTTTTTTACAATTATTCTATGTGTTTTGTGGCTGTAAAACCCCTCACCACACACTTTATACACTTTTCTCACACAGGCATTAACATTTTCTCACATTTCTCTCTTGTTTAAACTCTCTCAAAGTTCAAACCTTCGTCGGCGCCTTTGTCGGTGCAGAACGTTTCATCGACATTGTGGGTTTTGTCGGGGAGAAAACTTGCAAACATACAGCACTTTAGAGTCACACTGCAAAGTAAAAAAAAAAAAAAAAAAAAAAAAAAAAACATGCAAAATTACACAAAAAATCTATGAAACGAGACCACGAAAGATGAACCACGATATAGTGAGGGACAACTGTATGTCAATAAAATGCTCCCTGATTTGAACAAAATGTTTAATAGTTTTATCATTTTGAACTGTTATCGTGTCTTCTACTGTAAAATGTATTGATATTACAAACCAAAACACAGCTAATCTTCCAGCTAGCTACTCCTGATGAAGAACTTGGTTTAAAAAAAAAAAAGAAAAATCCAAAAATCCCCTGCATGTTCACTGCTCTCGACAGTGTCAGGGTAACTACTTCATTCTTAACAGTTTGCAGTTGTCCAAAGGTATCCCTCACTTACCTTATGCATTCAGAGCATTTTAATTATTCACCACAATGAGTTTGAAGTTGTCTTGTGAATGTGGAAGTGAAATTAACGTTCTTAGTCGTCTACTCTCTCATAAAAACAAAAATCCTGCTCTCAGTTCTGCTTGACATGGGAAAAAGTATAACGGGACATATTATATAATCGTTATGATCGCCAACAAAGATAATCGCCATTATATCACCAGAATGTGCAGAAAAAAACTATTTATCCACAAGCGAGTCGATAAGGGGGGAAAAAGGGGGCCCAGAATTGGAGACTCTATTAATTTGTATTAGTTAGAGGGGGCCCATATGAGGTTTATTGCTTCAGGCCCCCAAATTTCCGTCAACGGCCCTGCTCATCCAGAATATTCTCTGCTAAATTGTAGTTTTTTTACTACTGCTGATCAAGAAGTTCATTTTAAATGGTTTGTAGTGGTTCAAAGTTATCTGTCACTTACTTTACGCTTTCATAGCATTCAAATTTTTCACCACAATGAGCTGCTAACTGCGTACTTCCTGTTTCTCGGAAAATACACTTATAATTAGATGCCAATTAGATCTGTTTGTTTCTTACCTCCCTAAAAAAGCTATATCATGCATTTCACAAGTCGTCTTTACTCATGAATGTGGAAGTGAAATGTGGAAGTGACGTTCTCAGTGGTCGATTCCCCAGTAAAAACAAAAATACGACTCTCACTTCTGATTGACATGGGAAAAAGTATGACGGATTATTTTACCGATTTAAAATAACTGCGTCCGGCTGGTCCTTTCCCGCAGCTTTGCCTGACCCTGTTTTCGAATGCCGTAACACTCCTGATGATTGCATTGCTGATCTTGGCCAGTTCTCGCTTTTCTTTTTATAGCGCGATAATGGGTTCACTTCTACAGCCAGAGATTTATCATGCAATTAACAGTTTCACCAATCGAACTGTGTTTTTTGAGGCTGGGAGCGGCTAATTCAGGAAGAAGGACTGTGCCAAGGAAAATAAGCGAAAGACTGAGTGAGTGTGGGACAAGGAAGATCGGAAAAAGCCATGTTGAAGTATCGTTTTTTAAAGTGCCGTACCTGATTTTTTTTCAGTCTTAAAAATGTGAAAATTGAACTAGTCCAATCAGTGATCCAAAGTAATTTCTCACTTACCTTTGCATTACGATCCTAATTATTCACTGCATTGAATTTATAAGAGCTTATTACAACTCTCAGAGACTAGAGCTAACAACAACTAGCATGCTAACGTCCACTTCCGTATGATCGGACAATAAAATGCTTTCTAATGACTGTATTTTCTGGACTTTAAGTTGCTCTGGAGTATAAGTCGCACCAACCAAAAAATGCATAATAATGAAGAAAAAAAACATATATAAGTCACATCTTTTGGAGGAAATTTATTTTACAAAGAACAGACATTTTATCTTTAAAGGCAAGTTATAATAATAATAAAATAGAGAACAACAGGCTGAATATCAGTACAACACGCTAACGTAACACATTTATATTTATTCAGCTACATGAAGCACAGACAGAACTGAACATGTGTCTGGTCTGTTAACGTGAGATATGAACAGTTAATCAGATAAATAAAGCAGAAAAACTCCAAATCACTAAATCTTTTGAAATCTTCATCCATGGTGTCGCTTCTGAACAACTCCACCTGCTCCGGAGGTAGATGAAGCTCCACTTCCTCTTCTGCGTGGCTTCATCAGACTCAGGAGAATAGGATTTTATTTTAGGGGCTTTTTTGTTCTTTCTCAGATGTCTTTTAAATGACTATTGAATAATTTTCAGTGGTACAGGAGGAGTAGATACTGGTACAAGTCTAAAGCGCTCTTGCACAGATGTTAGTGTGACAATAACGAATTGTGAAATCATATATTTTAATAATTTCACATATAAGTCGCACCTGAGTATAAGTCGCAACCCGGGACAAACTATGAAAAAAGTGCAGCTTATAGTCAGGAAAGTACAGTAGATGCAGACGACTCGTAACCTACATATTTTGACCTCAAGAGCTGGTCAAACTGGGGCAAGATGCATTTTACGCAAATACATTGGGGGAAAAATGGGTACAGGCTCTTTAAATATGTTCAAAAAAAGGACGGGCTCTTTCCTCTGGTCATATGAGGGCATCTGGAGAGCGCGTTAGCCTGGAGGGGCGGTGGACTATTATTGTCAGTGATGTCCAAAGCAGATATAGCAGCTGCTCTGTTGAATTTAACATCAGCCTATGTTTCACAGACGGGTTTTATCTAGAGGCTCCTTTTTCCCTAGTTCACATGTGGCTGTATATCATTTAGCTGTAATACATTGGGAATACCACTTACACTACAGTGAAATCAATACATGGATAAATGAACGGTCAACCGCTCCATTGATTTTGGGAGACAACTAATTGTTCACTGTATCACTCACTAAGATTCCAGACTAAAAGCTGCACAAGCTAATTCAAGTCTAGATCATGTCTATGTAGCGACGCAGCTCGATGGATGGAACTAATCAACCTGTTATGGACGATTTCAAAGTACAACAAAGCTTAAAGGGTCTGCACCAGCGCTATCCCATGTATTTAAGCGTTTTTTTCTTACTTTTGTACAGATAGATTGCATAAGGAGCTCTTGGGGTCAAACTAAGTCGACTGTGTATTTTTGCGTCTGATTATAAAGTGTTTAGGATGTTCTGAAAGCGTAAGGTAAGTGAGGAATATTTGGACCGCTTCTTCGTCTTTTATTTTATTTATAAACTGTTTAAAGTGGATTCATCCTGGCCAGCCCGAAGAAAACAATAGATCTTTCCAGGATGATAATAGGTGTGAAATCACTCATTAGGGGCTTGAATGACTCTGCTAAGTAGGACTCGGACACAGTGCACACTTAAGGTAGCACAATAGACCTAGCCTACAAACAGAAACTATAAACTTTGGGGATTTTTTTAAACTTCGTCTTTTGTTTTGGACCGCTGCAAACAGTTTAAAACGAACTAGTTCTGTTTTTCACATTTTTAAGACAGTAAAAACATCAGGTACAGCAGCTTTAACTTTTTTTTAGGCTCAAAAATGATATAATAATACAAAATAGAACTAAGTGACCCAGTGTGCTTTCAAGGAGACGGATAACTTTCCAGGCAGAGCAATAACATCTTCATGGAGACTACGGTAGCAACTTGTGAATCATTTAACAGAAAGTTTAAACACTGCACTTTAAATAATGATTAACTAGAAATTGGGCTGGTTGATGTGTTTGCTCAAACTGTGCTTAACAATTATGTTTTGTATTTTATTTTCAGGGAGCCGATTGGGAGAAAGAAAGGAGGTAAGATTATTTTATGCTATTAGCTTTTCAATAAACCTGCTAAAAGTTCTTTGGGTTGATCAGTGGAAATACACTGGTCCCATAACCTACTCAGTCAAAGTACTATTTTACAGAGGCATTGTCGCCATCTAGTGACCATGCATATGTTTTGGTTTTTTTTTGCTTTGTAACTCATCTTACAAAAATGATTGTTCCTTTTTCTTTTAATATCCATGACTTGCTGCATGACGTGTTGTTCAGTCTTTTCCATCCGTTTCCTTCTCATCAGGGATTGTGGAGCGAGCGACTACTTTCCTAAAGCGAGGTAGTAGCACACTGCCATGCATTGGGCTGTGCTTGTGTGTGTGACCGGGACGGGCTCGTGCTAACAGGCTAACGCTAACAGCCTGTCGGTTGGTTGGTTTAACCCTCTCCTCACCATCGGCCCGGGCAGGTGGGATGTAGCTGCGGGGGCTTCTGTCTGATCCACAAACCAGGAAAAAATGCTCAACTGCACTTTTTTTGTGTTGCTGGCTTCAGGTCGTGGGAGATTTCTGTAAAAATTTGGGCGAAGTTTCTCCTTAAGTGTAGAAGAGTAGCTTTAATCATAACAGGGGTCACATAGCATTGAAGGTCAACTATTAGCGTACTGTTTCACCACTGAAGTACCTATAATTAGTCGCATTTATTTGCTAATATTTTCAAAAAGCATTGCACTAGATATCTGGGCTTGTAGTTTTCTACTTTGGAGGAACATAGCTTAAAGGTGCACTATGTATATAGGGTCTTATCTCCATGGAGACATTCAATTTCTCTATTTCTGTGAAGAGCAAGTTACCAATTATCTCCAGGTCAAGTTACAGGTCAGATCTGTGGAGAGGTAATCCCACTCACTGAAAAAAGCCATGTTTGAAAGGTAGTTTTAGCAATTGCGCTTATCCGGGGCCAGGTTGTGGGGGCGTCAGTCTTAAGCATGGACTCCCAGACTTCCCTCACCCCAGACACGTCCTCCAGCTCCTCCGGTGGGACCCTAAGGCGTTCCCAGGCCAGCTGCGACACACAGTCCCTCCAGCGTGTCCTGGGTCTTCCCCGGGGCCTCCTCCTGGTGGGACATGCCTGGAACACCTCCCTAAGACGACATAGTTTGTAACTTATTAACCAAAACATAGACTAAAGTAACTGAAAAACAAAGAAAAACATTTGTCCTTACTTTGAGCGGGCTTGCATCTCCACAGACCTGACTCTTATTTGGCCTGGAGTTGGGCCTCCTCCTGCTGCTTGCTTCCATGGAAATGTTGTTCCTTTGGCTATAATCTTCCACGGCATCTTTAAAACTTATTTGGAGAGTGATCCGAAGTATGATTTTAACTTTCTATTTCCTTCCACATTCATGAAGTTACATATAATCACTTTAAAGAAATGCAAGATATTTAACTTTAATGCCACACTGCGGATCATTCCAGGCGAAAATATTAAACCTCCATGGATGCCAGGAAGGAAAGTTGCGTAGTGCACCTTTAAATTGTCAAAAAATTGGTCATTATTCATCTTGGAGACGTAGATAAAGTAAAATAGATCTTTATTAAGGAGCATCGCTAACAGTTGACCTTCAGTACTGAGCAGAATCGCACTGTAGCCGTCCATTCATCATTGTCAGTAGCGTTGTTGCTAACTTTGGTGGAGGGTATTTTGGTGTTGTTGCCATGTTTTGATTAACCCAGCCCTTTCTCCGAGCCAGTCCTCCTGTGTCCACATTTCTCTGTCTGCCCTCTACTATTCCATTCACGTCTTAATCGCACTCAGATCTTATTATGCCTCCTCTCAGTACGTCCACCGTATTGTATCTGACATGTCGTCTAAAAAAATATTCAATCTAATCATCCCAAATTGCTATTTTGGCTAAAGACACGCTTAAATTGGATTACCAGTTTGATTTCAGAGCTCATCATAAAAAGTGACATTTTGAAAAGGTTATGCTGCCTCATCATTGAAATGCTAAAATTGCAAAAGGTCAAATTCTAATTATTACAAAACCAATTATAAAAATGTTAAAGTGTCGCATTGGACCAAATACCATACCCAAACTATTGAGGGAAGGCATTGATATTTAGATGTAGCCGAGTTACTTATTATATAAATGTCTGAATTGGCTAAAATCGATGTGTTTTTTCTCGTTTATAGGAGACTCGACTTCAGTGGACCCTCTCCTGTTGGATCAGTACGTCGCAGTTACTGATTATGAGAAACAGGAGAGCTCCGAGATCAGCCTCCGTGTGGGACAGGTGGTGGAGGTCATCGAGAAGAACGAATCTGGTATGGATACTGTGTAATACTAGTACTATGAGATATTTATACAGGACGACTAGACTTTCGAAATTAAACACTGGGACACACCCGGGTTGGGTTGACTTTTTTTGCCTTGCACTCACTTTTTTCAAGCACTTTTTCTGTGTTTTATCTAATCAAATGACAATATATTCCCGTCTTTACTGTTGGCGGGGATCAGGTTGGTCAAATATAGGGACATCTGGGACATTTCTTGTATAAAACTGGAACAAATCAATGCCTTGGATAAATCTGCTGGGATATGGGACACAAGGCTCAAAACTGGGACTGTCTCAGGTAAATGGGGACATCTGACCACCTTAATACTTATACCAGGCTGATATGTACTTACTAACTCACAAGAATACACATCTAAAGTCTAAAAAGCTAGAAAATCCTAATAATGAAAGAAATAAAGCCTCAGGAGTGGAATCGACCTTATGGCTATGAATTAAGTAGCCCGAAACAAGTAAATACATATATTCTGCCTTCACTAGTGTTTGTGAACTCGCTTTACAGATAGTGAACAGTTTCTCCAATAAACACCAAGACTTGCTGTTTTCGACATTTAATGTAGAGTAGATTGTAAAACTGTAACATACAAAGACATATGCATATTACAATCATACTTTTATATTTCTAAAAACAAAGATTGTGCAGATTGTGCTACATAAACATACAGTAGCTTATTATAATAGAATATATGCACAACATTAGCCTAAATGTAGCTGCAAGTAATGAAAATGTGTGTAAAACTGTTGTTTAGCATCATGCTAACATGAATGGAAAAGCCCATAGACATGCTAACACTATTAGCGTCTTCTATTTTAGCGCAAATATACACTGTAAATGAAGGTACAGTGCCTCAAATGAGTTTATAGAGCGAGCTAACATGTTATAACTTAAAAATACTTACAGACAGATGTTTGCATGGGGTCAAATGACACTTTACAGAGCTTAAACACAGTAAAAAATGACTGAACTGTAGAAAGTCTGCAACAATATGGCAGCTACGGTAGCTCTGAATAGATAAAACACATTCACTCAAAACAGAAATGTCTTTCTACATAGCATAAACCCTCAGTTAAAGGCTCGGTACCCAGTTGTTCCCCTTGTATATGAGCAAAATGTGACTTGCCCCAGTATTCTACATATGCAAAATTTGTCTAATCTGTACTGTCTGCATTTAATTTTAAAGCGTTTTTTATTTTTATTTTGCACTTAGCATGCTAGTTGTTGCAAAAAGCTGTTTTAAACTCATTGCGCTGAATAATTAGGCTGCTTGGAATGCACAAGTGCGGGATAACCTTGGACCACTGTGGACCCTTTGAATGAGTGTTTTAAGATGGTAAAAATCAGGAACATTTATACATTTCCATGAATAAGATGAGACTGTTTGCTGATTTTGTGATAATAATAACCTGAGCCTCGTGTTGTTGTTGTGCAGGCTGGTGGTTCGTGAGCTCCGAGGACGCTCAGGGCTGGGTGCCGGCCACCTGCCTCGAGGCCCAGGACGACCCAGATGACTTCACCATCCCTGGGGAGGAGGGTGAGCACGACGCACCCTACAGCCGGTGCTACCCAAATGATTCTAGACCTGGCTCTTATGTAAAGATCGACCATTTTGTGTGAAACGAAATGCATATAAAGCATTAATGAGGCAGAAATCTGGTATGGGAAAGTCTTTTTTTTATACTGTGTGAGTGTAAATAAGTGTTCTTCTGGTGTATTCATAGGCTTACATTTACCTGCTTTAATTACAGATGCCATTTTAAGAACTTGTGGCTATTCATATGAAGAATTGCAATGTTTCTTTTGTTTTTTGTTTTGTTTTTTTCCTCTAAATTTGCTTATTTGACGAAAAAATTGACATTACATCACAACTAGAGTGGCAATGGTTTGACTTCCAATGATTAAAATTCACTTGAAATATTAGATATGTGCTGTTTAGGAATAGTAGCAGTTTTATCCTACTAAAACCATCAGATAGAGTAACTTCAATCTTATATTGAATATCATATGGCTGTGTTTCAAATGACATCTCAACATTCGATTGGGCAATCATGTTTAAAACTGATGGGAGGCAGCTAAAATGAACTAAAATGAAATAAAGATTCGGGTTGTTTTTGTAATACCGCAAGCTTCAGGGTTTAATCACTAATAGAAATGATCAGGTTGTGCATTTTCTCATTTCCTGGACATTTATTCTGAAAGGGCCAGTACCTGATTTTAACTCACATGATGCATTGTGTGGTAGAAGCTGCAAAATAAGAAAAAATTTACATTGTTAAATATAATCTATTCATTTTACATGGCAATATTTCAGGTAACTAATACATTTTAAGTTTAATCAGGTGCCTTGTTGCTAGGAATCATGGGAAACGAGCTCCAAGTCACTATTCCAGACACGTTATTCTCTGTCATGGTGCTCTACAGTGGTCCCTCATTTATCGCAGGGGTTTTAAAAATAACCCTCAATAGGCGAGATTATTATTCTATATGTTTTGCAGCTGTAAAACCCCTCACCACGCACTTTATACACTTTTCTCGGTGCAGAACGTTTCATCGACATCGTGGGTTTTGTCGGGGAGAAAACTTGCAAACATACAGCACTTTAGAGTCACACTGCGATCCAACATTTAGAACTTTAAGCCAAAATTTACATAAAACATGAAATCAGGTACCGGCCCTTTAAGCAGGAAAACTGTCTCTTGTGGCGTCTAGAATCTGAAAGCAGCCGCTAATATCTTTCAGTATATGGAGTGTGTATCACGACTAACTCTTTGACTAAACTTTGTGCAACGCAGATAAAAGGCTTATATTGGGCTCCTCTTTAAATAAAGGTAAATGATGCTAGAGTAATGCAGTTGTTAGTGGACTGACTGTGTGTTTGACCCCCTGCTCACTGTGATGTCAGTGCCGCGGAGGTTCTGGTCTTTGCCGAGGCACGTGGGGCGCCGCAGAACCTTAGGGGATCTGTTCTGCGCAGGGCCAGGTGGAGGCGCTCTCTCTCTCTCTTTTCCTTCTCTGTGTTTGTGTGTCTGCTGTGGGCATGTGGACTGGAGACGTCTTTAACCCCTTGTGTTCTGCATGTTTGTGCATGTTTAAGACGTCAAGTGTGATGAACAGTCGCATGAAAGTTTTTTAAGTTTGCATGGGGGTTATTAAAAAAACCCAACTCAGATACTAGAACCAGTATTGAAACGAAGTATTTGAACAAGTTTTGGTGCTGAATATATCACACAGATTTTTGAATAGTTTTAGAATGGACTGGCTCTAGATCAGACCTAGTGGAAGACCATTTCATAATTAATGACTAAGTAGAAGTTATTCACGTTGAAAATGTGATTGTAATCGATTCTATTGTCATTCAATTTTTTATTAATTTTCATTTTAAGAACAAAGAACAAACACAACATATGGCAACTTACCACATTAATCAAGCAGTCTTTGCAATACCACATTACAGCCAGTTCAGCAGAAATATTACTCTCCACAAATGATAAAAAGTGAGTCCAGTTGGCTACACAAATAGACAATAACTGCTGGAAATGTAAAACCGATAGTGGTACATATCTTCATGACTTCTGGAAATGTCCCATGGAGTCTCCATTTTGGTCTAATCTATTTTATCGTTAGTGTTTTAAAGTTGCTATTGTTGTAACTCAAGTTATTATCATTTTTAATATAAACATGTTAGTATCATGGAAACACAACTGCATTATACAAAATATAATATTGCACTTAGGCATGGGACGATATTGAAATTTTGTGTGATAATTATCATGGCCAAAATAATTAGGATTAATGATTATATATGTATACAATAATGATTAAAGTTGTTATGGATATGAATAATTATAACTTTAACAGAGAATATTATGGATGAGCAGGGCCGTCGACTGAAATTTGGGGGTCCAGGGCAAATACTCTCACATGGGCCCCCCGTAATACAAATTAGTAGGAAGAGGGTCCAATTCTGGGCCCCCTACGACCTTGGGGCCCCCCTGTCAACTCTCCTGTGAATACGTTTTGTTTTTTTTAATTTTTATGGGGATTATCTTTGTTGCCGATTATCACCATTATATAAAATGTCTCATGAATTATTATTGTCGACGTTTTTTATCACGATAATATTGTTTATTGTCCCATCCCTAATTGCAATTAATTAGAAAAAATCTGAACCATTAGTCTGTAAACATATTTTTTCTCCAGTATGTTCTGTATTACTGTAAAATAGGTCATAGAGTAAAAATGTTTAGTTCTGAAAATTAGTAGTGATATATTTAGTACTGTAGAAAACAATTTTAATGTTATCTTGTGGACTGGTAGACTAGACCAAGTATTAACATTTCAATCAGGAATAACTGCATAAATAGCTATGTGTGCATGTTTTTGTTGTTTTCTCTTAACTTTTTCACTCCATATGATGCTGCCCAAGCCTTGACCCTTTTATTATCCCTTTAAGAATTATTAAATTAATGATGTTGCTTTGCTTTCTTAAAACAACGAAAGCAGCATGGGTTTTTATTTGACTTTAAAGTTACCGCAGCTCTCAATGAAAAGCACTATTATCCTCATACGCCCCGAGCTGTTCTCTATACGCTTCATGCAGCTACTTGTGTGGACCTCCAGCATAAAGTAATTACAGTATTTTATTAAATGGAGCCACTTTCTCTTTTTCAGAAGAGAAGTACTCAGTGATTTACCCGTACGCAGCCCGGGACCAAGATGAGATCGACCTGGAGAGGGGGATGGTGGTGGAGGTGGTGCAGAAGAACCTGGAAGGCTGGTGGAAAATTAGGTAATGAGGATTTTTTCATTATTTTTAATTTTTTAAAATGTATTTAATATATTTATTTATTTGAAATGGGCCATCATTTTATTTATTTTTATTTTTTATAATCCAGCTTTTTTTTAATTTATTTATTTATTTTTTTTATGGGGTATTATTTTATAAATTTATGTATTTATTTATTTGAAATTGGCCATCATTTTATTTATTTATTTATTTATTTATTTATTTTTTCTTTATAATTGGGCAATTTATTTATTTTTTATTTTTTTTTGAAATGGGGTATTATTTTATATATTCATGTATTTATTTGAAATGGGGCATCATTTTATTATTTATTTATTTTTATAATAGGGCTTTTTTGTATAAGGTGTTATTTTTTCTATTTATTTATTTGAAATTTGGCATAATTTTATGTATTTATTTTTTATAATCTGGCATTTTTTGTAATGGGACATTATTTTATATATTTATTTATTTATTTAATTGAAATGGGGTGTAAGTATATTTACTTTCATTTGTTTCTTTTATAATCTGGCTTTTTTTTGTAATGTGGTAATATTTTATATATTTATTTATTTATTTGAAATGGGGCATAATTCTATTGATAACTTTTGTTTTTTTTAATGGTCTGGCTTTTTTTTTTTATGAGGTATTATTTTATGTATTTATTTATTTACTTATTTGAAATTTGGCATCATTTTATTTTTTTATTTCTTTTTTGTAATGGGACATTTTTTACCTTTGTCCTTTTACTTCATTACATCATCCTGACTGAACTGGCAAGGACTCTCTATGCGCTTTTAGTAAGATGAAAACATTAAAAACATTCTGAAAACATCACTGTGAAATGTATTTGAATGTACAGTGCCAGGGATGATTCATCAACTTTTATAAGCAAAATAATAGTGGCTTCGGGTTCATTCAGAGTATTAATATTGGTTATAAGGCTCCTGGAAATAAGTGGAATCCATTTGTGAGTGATTTTCAAAGTGTAGAATGAGTACAACATCACAGTGGTGGGTTATTTTGCATCAGTGTGTTTGGTTTAGTCCTGGATCAGGCCTCCTGTACATATAGTTGATACGGTCCTGTTTTTTTGCTTTGGTCCAACATAATCCCAGGTTGACGAGAGAAAACAATTCTGTCTTTTGGGTAAAAATGTGTGGTAAAGTTTCTATGCCATTATTTAATTTTACTCAATTTTACTTAAAATCAGGATTTTTTTTTTTTTTTTTTTTTTTTTACAAGGGGGTATTATTTTATGAAATTTTACTTAATTTTATTTTATTTCATTCATTCATTCATTCATTTGAAATGGGGCATAACTGCATTTATTTTAATTTATTTATTGCATAGGTTTAAATGAGTCCCCCTCTGTCCCATCAGGTACCAGGGTCGTGAGGGCTGGGCGCCGGCCTCGTACCTGAAAAAGTTGGACATCCAGAGTCAGAAACATTCGGGAGGAGCCGCGGTTCACTCCAGCACCAAACGACCTGGACGGGATACACACGACAAAACCACCAAAACAACAACTCTCTCAAAGACAACCGTGACAACAACCACAAGGAGAACCGCCTCTCCTTCTTCTCCGACAGCAAGAACAGTACGGCATTTTCAAACCCAGCTAGTAAATATTTAATAAGAAATGGGGCTAGGCAATATGAAAAAAAAAAAAAAAAAAAAAAAAATTGATCATGATTTTTCCCTCAGACTTGATCACTATTTTATTTTTATTTTATTCAATTGTATTTTGTCTTATTAAATCATTATAAAAAATAAATAAATAAATAATCTTTTTATATATATATTTTTGATTAAAAAAATATTAATTGCACAGCCCTAAAAAATAAAAAAAAAATTAAAATAACAAAACTATAGTATATCATTATATCATTTGATAATTATGAATGTAACCATAACACTTAATTTTTTGTTGCAGAGGTGGGATTAAGACACCGACCTCCTCCTCGCAGAGACCTCACCATTGTAAGACTCAAAAATTGTATATATCTATGTTATATTCTGTCTAACGCCAACAGTTTTTCTAACATGTTGTTTCCACAGCCTCGTGGTACAAACCTGCCCAAACCCCCAGTGCCCCCTCAAGTCGAGGAGGAGTACTACACCATCGCAGACTTCCAGACCACCATTCCAGATGGGATAAGCTTCACGGCTGGTATCAAAGTTGAGGTATGATGCAAAAGCTAACTTGCGTTTCCTTTTGGCTTTTTGATCTCTATAGCTATAGGCAGTTGGGCCAGTGCATTCTGTTTTTTTTAATACTGAATGAGTTCCAAGTGGATTCAATTGTTTTAGCTTTAGTTATTAACCCCAACACTTAAATCTACTATCTGCAAGTTTATTTTATTTTTTTCACCAGTAGATGGCAGATGGCCCTGGCCTTGCTTCAGGCTCAACTGTGGTCTCTGGTCTTCATCATCTTCATCTTCTTCTTATTCTTTTTATTCTTCTTTTTCTTTTTCTTCATCTTCTTCTCCTTCTTCTTCATCGTCTTCTTCTCCTTCTTCTTCTACTACTTCTTTTTCTTCTTCTATCAGGCCAATACTGGCACACTGTCAAACAGCAGTAACTTACAGACATCTAGTGGTGATATGTGAGAATGCATCTTTTTGACCTTTATCACTATATCCATAAAGATCTATTTGATCTTCCTCTAAGCCTGGCACTTTCAGACTATTTTATTGAATTGAAGTTTAATTTGATTTGTATTGCAATAATTAGGCCTAATGTAAAGACATAATGTGCAATGCATGTAAAATTATGGGCTACTACTTTCTGAAGTTGACTTATACCCTGTTAAAGGTGCACTATGTAACTTTTCTGGTGAAGAGGTCTGTCATTTGCCTTATTTGTTTGCATTTATTCAATTATAGTTGTTTTAATTGCTAAACATACATTAAAAATCATGCACAAGCCGAGGTCAGCGCTCCACAGGTCTGACCCAGCTGCCAGATGTGCTTTTCCCCATTACGATATACAAGTTTAATGCCATAACTAAGCCAAGTTCACCCACTAGCTCCTCTCCAGTCCACATCCCGAGTTTGAATAACAAACTCAGTGACGAACCGCCAAAATTCCCTCCAAAACACGTCAACGGTCACAGCCAGGATCGAACTTCCTCACCTCCTCCAAAACCAGCAGTTCCCCCACATAAAGAACCGCCACAACGACCTCCTGCCATGCAACTGTCATTTGCCTTATTTGTTTGCATTTATTCAATTATAGTTGTTTTAATTGCTAAACATACATTAAAAATCATGCACAAGCCGAGGTCAGCGCTCCACAGGTCTGACCCAGCTGCCAGATGTGCTTGTCCCCATTACGATATACAAGTTTAATGCCTTACTGTGGCACTTCTTGGCAAAGTAATAACATTTCCGTGGAGACAGGAAGGCAGACCCTCCACTAGAAAGGTTAAATAGGGTACCTTTAAATGCAAAATTGTGGAGTACAAAAATACAAGTGGGACATCAGATTGTTGAAAATTCAGGTAAATGTTGATTTTTGCAACAATATGTACTTTGCATGATCATAAGAGACTATCCTGTTACACTGCCGTGACTAAAACACTGTCTGTTGTATCTGTATGTTCTAGGTGGTTGAGAAAAATGGCAGTGGCTGGTGGTACATCCAGATTGATGACAAAGAGGGCTGGGCTCCGGCAACTTTCATCGACAAATACAAGAAAACCAGTAACGCAGTGCGACCCAACTTTCTCGCGCCTTTGCCCAATGAAATGGAGCGTCTCACGATGGAAGACAACAACCACATCAACTCCACAACAGACGATACTTGGTCTAAACCGTTACCGGACGAACCTACCACCTCCGAGTCCTTCATCAGACCCAAACTGAGAGACTGGAAAACCAATAAGCCTTCTCCTGCTTTCAGTGGGCCACTACCACCAGCTCCTACAGCGCCCCCTACTGAGGAGAAACCAGCACTGCCTCCTAGAAGAGAGTCTATTCACAAGAGCTTGGAGTTGGAGGTTGCGGAAAAGGCCAAATCTGACCTTTCAAAACCATTACCACCAAAACCCCCTGCACCTGGTGTCATCATGCCACTAGTTGGCGCTAAACAGCCTCCATTCAAACCAGAGAAACCGGCAGAGGTGAAGAAGGAGGACAAAAGCAAAGCCCTTCATCTTCGGAACGAGATGGGGCTAGAATGTGGGCACAAGATTTCTGCCAAAGAAGTCAAGAAGTTTAATTTGAAACCTGTACCAAAACAGCCTCCTAAACCTCGACAAGATTCCCAAGAGGAGAAGCAGGAAAGCGCTCCAACTCCTGCGTTTATAAAGCCCAAACCCACGGTAAAACCCAAACCAGTCCCTGCCGCTAAACCGGAATTACCAGCAGAAGATAAACTGGATATCACCAATCTACGAAGCAAGCTTAGACCCTCAAAAGCTGCGGACCATAGCGCTACATCGGAAAGCAACGGCGTAACTAAGCCAAGTTCACCCACTAGCTCCTCTCCAGTCCACATCCCGAGTTTGAATAACAAACTCAGTGACGAACCGCCAAAATTCCCTCCAAAACACGTCAACGGTCACAGCCAGGATCGAACTTCCTCACCTCCTCCAAAACCAGCAGTTCCCCCACATAAAGAACCGCCACAACGACCTCCTGCCATGCAACCCAAAAGACCACCTCCGCCCAAGAAAACCGACCCAGCAAGCCCCACCGAATCCAAACCCACGCCCATTTTCAAGGAAGACGGTCCCAAGGCTCCGCAGCTGGGTCGACCGCCTCCTCCCAAACCTAAAGGATTTACCCCAAGCAAGGACGAACCCAAAGCGAACAAAGTACCAATTCCTCCAAAACCGCAAATCAAAAGCGACAAACCGGGACCGCCAAGCAAACTGCCGCCATTGCTCAAGGAACCCAGTTAAGGATGAACTGTATCTGGCCGTTGCGGACTTTGAAGGCGATGAGCAGACATCCGGGTTCAAAATAGGTACGTTTTTTGAGGTCCTGGAGAAGAATAGCAGCGGGTGGTGGTTTTGTAAAAATGTCGGAGAGGAGGTAGAGGGCTGGATCCCCTCTATTATTACCTCAGCAAGAAACCTTAAGGTGTGGATGGTAGCAGGGAAGTCATTGCAATAAGAAAAGTACAAAGGTGGAAGTCAACAAGTTTTTCTTTTTCATTTGTTCAGTTTAAAGTAATATAGTTTCAGTACACTCAGCGGAAAATGTTACAGGCTATTGTAGGACTTGGGAAGATAAACAAATCATCAGAATTACTATTTAAGGGTAAAATGTTGACTGCGCCGTTTGTGCATCTAATTATAAAAACATTTTTAGCATCCACGAACCTGGGAGTAAGGTTGATGCACTGTTAGCATGCTAGTTGTTGTTGTTGTTAGCATTACCATGCTAGCAAAGCTCAACTTTGGTCTCTGAAAGTCAATGCATTAGGAACATGAGGAATAACTCTGGACCGCTAGAAGTAGTTCTGTGTTTCATGTTTTTAAGACAGTAAAAAGTAGGTTCAGTGCCTTTTAAGAGGATCAGAGGTTTTTGGCTAGTTGTAGCAAGGACGGCATCTGGGTTAACAAACATAAACTGCCAAATTTCAATGTAGAATGTAAATGCTATAAGAAACGGCATTTCACTACGTGTTCTGAACGTATTTGTCAAACTGCTTAATCGAAGAACTGAAGTAATGCATCTGTTGGCAATCTATTTATAGGTACAATTATTTTATTTTGACAAGGATAATCTTAATCAGAATATAGCAATAACACTTTGCCTTGTCTAGTCTTATGTTTACTTATTTTAATGTATTTTATTTTATTTTTTTTAGGAAACTTGCTTTTATTGCAGTGATACTAGCAGCATGCCTTCTATTATACCGTGCCTCAATGTTATATGCAAAGTGCTTCAGTGCGTTCTGTCTTTGATGTCGTCTGTGTTGGCAGCCATTTTGTTTGGGGAAAGTTATCAATGCCAAGTGAAAGCTGTTCAAAGCAAAGAGATACAGTAATTTACCATCGTGTTATCATAGAAGACGGCTTCGTTATGGCGCTTCATGGTTTGTGGATGGAATGTATCTTTAAGGATCTTTAAAGTCGGTTAAGTTTGTCCTTAAAGTTGGTTCATTAATTGGCGATATCCAAATGGTGAATGGAGAAAGAGTAAGTCATTCTGGGACTGTGCCTGAGAGGACAAAGAGTTTACTGGATCGTGTTGGGTTTTATGTGTGATACTTATGTCGATGGTGTTAGAAGTTTTACAAAGTTAGCTAGTTACAGACAATTCGGCCAGAGTATTTCCATTTTTTGTTGTTTTTTTCAGTTTTTTTTCAACTCTGAATGTGTTCCAAATGGATTTAATAGTTTTATTTACTTACTAAAGCTACCATCTGCAAGTTTATTATATAATTTTTCACCAGTAGATGGCAGATGTGAGACCTGTTCCCCCCCTCGTCTTACTTCAGGCTCAACTGCGGCCGTGTCCCAATTCACCAAAGTATCGTTCGAAGTACCGTTCAATGTATCGTTTGGAGTACCGTTCGATGTACCATTCGAAATACGTTCAAAGTACCTTTTGAAGTACCGTTCAATGTACTGTTCAAAGCACCCGTCCAACAAAGGGTACCCCTCCATGTAGCCGCCTTCGTGCCGAAATGGGACATGGAGTGTACTTCAACCTCTGTCTGTGCACTTGTGAAGAATTTGGCCCCGGTGAATAAGTGCCCATTCTTACCCCTCAGACGGATAAACTCCGCCGCCTGCTCGTCGCTCCCTAAAGACAAAAGAATATTCTTAAACAAGGATGAATATTAAACATTACGATAGCTACACTAATGATAATTCTGCTCATCGTTTGGTCAGTTTAAACCCGAATGAACAACAGGACTTCACTGAGGTTGAGTCGTCTCGTACAGATCTTTATTCACAATTTAGCAGTTTCATGTCGCACTGTCGTAAGTGACGTAAACCAGTACTAACATTTGAACGTGTATTGTGTAGCGTACTCCATTTCGACTCTTTTTTGCGTAGGCGCGGTGCATGATGGGATATAGCAGTGCACGAAGTGTCGGATGCACGCTTCAGCTACGGTCGATCTCCATGGAAACGCAGGGCACATTTTCAGCCGCATTCGTTGAAATGGTGCAGCAAATGCCTTAAATTACCGTTTGAACGACACGGCCTGTGCGGTTTCTGGTCTTCTTCTATCAGGCCAATACTGACAGCAGTAACTTACAGACATCTAGTGGTGATATGTGAGAATGCAACAGGGGACGGGTCGGCCAATCTAATCACAAATGGTCGCTTTAAAGGCAATATAAAGATACAAAATATTCATTAATTGTGATAAAGATGTGTTTTTTGATTTCATTTCTCAAATTTCTGTAGAAGTCATGCTTGCTCTGACAGGAAGTTCATTGAGTTTAAGACTTTTCACTGAGTTGTTAAACGTTAATCGACCCTGCTGAGTTTAAATGACTTATTACAAAACAGTAGATTGCACACGTTCTTGCTCGTTCACTTTATACTAACTCCGAGCGATTACAGATACGAGATGCCTTTGCCAAGTAGACACGCTTCAATATATAACATGTTATTTTTTTCCATTTATATTTTTTATATTATTAACGTATCAGATTTGCACTTGTAGGAGGAAGAGGAAATGCAAAGTGCATTTTAGTAGTTTGTTAGACAATGACTTTAATCGTATATATCGCCATTTTTGTATACCCTAAATCTAATAATGTTGAAATGTGTAATATTCAAACTTGAAAACATGTAAAGACAATGTAAAATATGTGTATTGTCATCATAAAGCCCAACAATTGGAAAATGTGGCATGCCTCGCTAGACCGGGTATGACAGATTCACATTCATGTAACTGTGCAATGATCAGCAGTATTGTAAATGTATAAAACAGAAGAGTGGTGCTTGTATCTTGACATCTCTATGTAAAATATTGTTTGACATAGAAGCTTGACTGGTCTCAAGCTAAAAATATCATCCAAATATTTTTATTGTATTGTTTTTATTGTACAGTAACTAGAGTCGATTCAATGAAGGGTCAAACTGGTGCAAAAAGTGAATATCTGGGTTAAAATTACTTGAAATATGGATTTAAATATGGATTTTCTTGTGAGATTGAATTGCTAAAATCAGGGGTGTCAAAACCTTTTTCTCCGAGCGCTGCATACTGAAACATATTTGAAGCAGAGGGCCACAGACCAGTGTCGATACAGCGAGTCAAATGGTGCATTTAACACAAGTTTGACAGACATTGTGTCTTTAATAAAACTTGGAAGATTATTTTTAGATCTGTGTCACAATGCAGTGTGGTGTTATTCAGGTTAGAGAGGTAGAATCCATTCAATTTGTAGTAAAAAAATACTTCCTGATCAGTTGGGCCAGTTTAGGAGGAGGCATGAGGGCCAAAAAAATTGGTCTGAGGGCTGCATTTGGCCCCTGGGCCGTAGTTTGGACAGTCCTGGTTTAAGTGAAGTAGATTATTCAGCTGGTTTAAAAAAAAAAATCAGACTGGTTGCAAGATCGTTAAACTTACAATAAAAAGTAAAACGACATATTTCAAGATATCAAGTACCTTTTCTGGTGGTATTGCTTCGTCTATAATGTTCCACAGTTAAACTTATTTATCTCCACGGCAGCACCAGCCCAAGTTACAGGTCAGATCCGCTGGCTCGCTGTAAGAATGCATGGTTTTCAAGGTGTTTTTGAGCTGTGAAACACTTGTAATTGATTAAGTGCAAGATAAATATGCCTGAAATGTCCCAGGGTGTGGCATTAAACAAAGTGATAGCATCTCAGAAAGGTCACATAATGCACATTTCATGAGTTCAAGTAATTCTAACTCTAATCTAGATAATCCTTTCTGCAGAGTTGGGTTTTTGGTTCATTTCTCCGTTCTGCATCCACTGCCAGTTTGTTCAAAAATACACAGAAGTCAAAGCTCTACACAACCCGACAAGGCTGTGAGTTGTAACACTGATATTAACTTTAAATATTGTCAACGTGTTCTGCTCTTTGTCGCTTTACTAAACCTTATGACACTACACACGCAAAATAAAAAAAATAAAAAAAACATGATTTAGCGAGTCTAAAATGACTTTTATTTTTACCAAAGACTGTTTCAATGCAAGTTCATTGTCAGATGTTAAATTGTGCCAATGTTAAGTTTCAGTATTGTATTGTTTTAAAATGTGCTTTTGCTTTATACTTTATTTCTTTGCATCTTCTTTTTTTACTCGAGCCAATAAACATTGACATTTTTCCAACGTCTGCCTTTGTGTTTTCTTGGTTTAATCTCTTGCATAGTCTACACGGGCTAAACGAAATAAAAGTATGCTAGACTATATAGAATGTGTATCTAATTCATTTAAATTCGTAGCTGGATGCAGTTGTAATTTGTAAGTTAAAAACCAGAGAAATCAAGATGTGCTGCGCCCTCTGGTGGTTCAGTAAATACACTGCACAGTTCACTTCAGAGTTTCTTTTTAGGCCTGGACCCTTAAATTAACCATGTAACCGACCTGAAACCCACATTGTAAATTAAGTTGACAATAATTTCAACAGGTATAATGTGTTAAATTTGGTGTAATATTATTAATTTTAAACATATACAGCTTATGTTCATTGTCATAAAATTTGCAACCCCTCAACTAATTTTTATCCCCCTCACTCTGGGAACCAATGACCTTCACAAAACACTCTCTTATTATCTTTACTATTATCTACTATTTAACTCTAGTGTGACCTTTACCTCTACAGCGTTTGTAGCTCGAGTTTAAGACAAGACAGATAATTAATTTCTGCATTTGTCAACAGTTTCTCGCAAACTACATTCACATATCTAGTTTAACTTTTTACAAATCTTGGTAAAACTGTCTTTCTCTCTTCTCTCCTTCCCCTCTATCCTCACGTCTTACACTTTCTTTTTCTCCCTTCTCTCCTCCCTCACCTCTCCAATTTCACTCTCTCCACTTTCTTTCCTTCTCCCTTCTCTCTCCCCATCACCTCTCTCCACTTTTTCGCCTTCTCCCTTTCCTCCTCCCTCACCTCTCTCCTCCATCACCTCTTCACTTTCTTTCTCCCTTCTCTCCTCCCTCTATCTTCACCTCTCTCCACTCTTTCTCCATTCTCTCCTCCCTCTCCATCTTCACCTCTCTCCACTTTCTTTCCTTCTCTCCTGCCTCTTCATCTTCACCTCTCTCCACTTTCTTTCCTTCTCTCCTCCTTCTCCATCTTTACCTCTCTCCACTTTTTCACTTTCTCCTCTATCTTTACCTCTACCTTTTCTCTTTCTCCATTCTCTCCTCCCCCTTTCATCACCTCTCTCCACTCTTTCTCCCTTCTCTCCTCCCTCACCTCTCCCCTCCCTCTCTATCCTCACCTCTTCACTTTCTTTCTCCATTCTCTCCTCCCTCTATCTTCACCTCTCTTCTTTCCAATCCAAGTTTTTCAATTCCACTTGTCCCTGTTGGCCACCAGGGGGCAGAGTTTACACTAGTTCTCTTAAACCATCCCAAGAACAAGTCCACACACACCAGTAAAATTAGAAAATCTGTATTTATTAAGACTTATTTACAACAGTGGTTCCTTCTCACGATTCTCATTCACCCCCGTCAAAAGTCACAGAGGAAGACAGGAAACAGAAGAGACAGAAACTGTACCTTTGCTGACCAGTCCACGGCCGCTAAACACTTGTTCAAAAAGTTAAAAAAACAAAAAAATCAACAATGACAACTTGGTAAATTACGCTGGCTGATTAAATTAAATGTCAACTCTTAAGCAGAACTTTCAGTGCAAAGAAAGGCACAGTTCAAGACAGAAACCTCTGAAAAAACAGGTGGGATATTGCACTTTGGTGAGCGGGCAGCGTGTTTACCGCACAAACATTACAAACAATAATAATAATACATTTTAAAGGTGCACGCGGGAACTTTTCTGATGTAGAGTCTCAGTGAAGCCTCTTGTAACTGCATAATCTGTGATTTATCCTGTGAATGTGCAGCGATTTTATTGGACAAATTATGGTATAAATTTTACTTCTTCCTCAAATGTAGTTTACTATTAATGAGCAGCTCACGTAATTAATGATCAATGTGCCACCAATTTTTGGCTCCTATTGGTAATGACAGCGCCCCCTTGTGTGGTTTTTATTTTATTATTTTTCTTAAAATATGTGCATGTGTATCTATGTGCAGATGCATGTACTTGTATGTATATATTATGTACATGTACTCGTATGTATATATATGTATGTGTGTGTGCATGTGTACATATGTCTACATTGTGTATGTGTACATATTTTTTATTTTATTATCATTTTTTTTCTTTTTCATTTCTATATTTATATTATTATTGATATTATTATTATTATTGATATTATTATTATTATTGATATTAATATTATTAATAATAATAATAATAATATATGTATGTATGTATTTTTTTATTTTGAAACCCATGAAAAAAAAGAAACAACTATCTCCAAGAAGACAAGCATCACCAGGGCAGATTATTACAGGTCAGCTCTATGAATAAGTGACCCTGCTCATTTTGATTGCTTGAATTGATGTTTTTCCAAGGTATTTTTGCTAAATATATACTAGATAAATACATGGGCATGTCCCACCAGGAGGAGGCCCCGAGGAGGACCCAGGACACGCTGGAGGGACTATGTCTCTCGGCTGGCCTGGGAACGCCTTGGGGTCCTATTGGATTGGCTGGAGGAGGTGTCTGGGGTGAGGGAAGTCTGGGAGTCCCTGCTTAGACTGCTGCCCCCGCGACCCGGCCCCGGATAAGAGAAAGAAAATGGATGGATGGATAAATAGACGTTTATGCAATACTATATGATGGAATATTGCAGGCAAAGTAACACTTTCAAAGACGAGCATTTGGCTTAACCTCCAGCAGAAAAGTTCCATAATACACCTTTAAATCAGATTTGAAACCCCCATTCAAAACAACACGACAGTATATTCACTTTGGCTTGGTCAGTTCTCATCCAGTGTGACTGATCTACAGTAAAACACAAAATATAACATTAAAAAAAGAAAAAAAAATAGCTTAAAGACGTCTTCCCTTAAAATGTAATCATCAAAAAATCACCAACAACAGAATAACTTTGGATTCAGGACTCATCCCCCTTTCAAAATAAAACATAGCGCATATTAAAAGAAATTTGTTAAAAGATTAAATTAATTTTTACAGTGATGTGGAGTTAAAATAAATAAAAGTTTGGCAGCTCACTCAAGAGAAAGAAGTAGGTCTATTTAAAGGCGCAAACGTAAGGCGACATTGTTAATACCAATGCCAGTATTTAAATTTTCGACGTTTTATTATATTTATTCGGAAGACTTAAGGTTTATTTACTTATAACAAAAGTGCACGCTACCATCTTTTAATAAAACTGTGCAAAACTTCCAACCAATTTGTATTCGAACGCACTGTTGTTCATTGTGTTGATCGCAGAAAACAGACTTTAAAATACTGATATTAGTAAAAAATGAGATAACTGAAGTTGCGAAAAGTAAATCAATAGTTATGATTAGCAGTAGATTTTCAGTTTGCAGTTTGCTTCATCGTTTCTACCAGTGGCCGTTTTGAGCAGCAGTGATTTTTGCGTTTGTTTTTTTACATGGAGGAAGTGTCTTGGTAAGGCACAAACTTGGAGAGTTTCGTTGGAGAGCTCGGGTTGGGACAGTCCGTGGTGGCGCTCATCCGAAAAAACATGTCCTGCTCGTGTTTCTTCAGGGTCAGTTCATCCTCCAGAGCCTAAGGGGGCGACACACACACACATATTTAGAGACTTTTTATGGTTATACAAAACAAAAAAAAGTCAGTAATGCTACACTTTAGAGACCACCATGGATCTATTAAAATAACAGTATTGCTGCTTATAGCCATCTCGAGTTGGACTAGTGGTCACTCATTGGTACTACAACGAAAAAATCCCTTCTGCTCAGTAAGGATTTCTCTCATAGAGCGTAACGTAACCACAAACTGCTCGTGTTTGGCTGTCAGTGCACCTATAGATTCACAAAGGTCGAATTTTGTGGCAGTTTTGACCTATTTTCAGATCATAAACTTTTTCTCAGCTCAAAATCTGTCTGTTGTCTTTAAAAATGCTTTTTAAATGTTAGCTTTGGCTATGCTCTACGTCTGCTCTCGGTAACTCACGCTCTGATTGGTTAGAGCGGTCACATGGTACAACATGAACGAGCACGTGAGCGATGTGAACGAGCCAAACTGTCGTAATATAAGCATAAATATTGTCATTTATCATTTGTAATTTATTTATTTTTCCCTTGTCTCCTTCACGGCCGCTCTGCTCCGCTCGCCACACAAAGTCTCGTGGGAGGTAGTTCAATTGCACATGGTCCATGGGCAGGACTGGATGTGCCTAGTCACTAAAGCCGACATGGGCAAACTACGGCCCGGGGGCCACACACACGGCCCTTTGGGCTTATTAATCGGCCCACCGAATGTGACCAAATTATAATAGATGATGGTAAACCTTGTTCAAAGTTTTTCTGCTGTGTTTATTTAACTGAACTTTAATGAATTAATTATTTATTTAATTAATGCATTTGGAAAACAAGTTGTACAATGAGCCTTTTAATATTCAGGCTTTACTACATGTTACAGGCCAAATCTCTGATGTAATATGTACATATATATCCTGGCCCGACCCCTCTGTCACATTTTAGAGCCCGATGTGGCCTGTGTGAAAAAAAGTTTGCCCACCGCTGCACTAAAGGCTAAACCCACAACACCTGCCATTGAGCAGGGCCCATGTTTAAACCCTGGGGCTTGGGCACCACATATTTATAGTGATCTCGTTAGCAGGACTTCAACGATTAAATCGACTAATAATGAGTAGTCAACTATAAAAAAAGTGATATTTTGATAATCATCTGGACTATACAGACTCTTAAAACACAAACAAATACCTTTTATAACAAGGACAGTGACATTATTAAATCACATTATTTCATCAGTAATAGACTTTCGTCGTAAATATAAAAAGACCTTGAAACTTGATGTGGTTTAAGATACAGTGAAATAAATGTGTATATTGCAGACTGTATTCAACTTGTTTTTTTCACTATAATATTAAAATTCACATCGAGTCTCAGGCTTTTTCCTCAGTAACAAACTCGAGTGTTATAATGCCGTCGCTGTGTGTTATATATGCTATAAGAACATTATAACACTAATGTGAGGAGGTACCTTCTTCCTGGGCTTGAGCAGGTCCCTCCAGTCCTTCAGCAGCTGGTTGTGTTGTTCATCCAAATGTTTCAGCCTCTGAGTTTCATTTTCAACCAACAGATGGCATTTCTCATTCTGTAATATTTAAAAAAAAAACATAATTATGTAGAGATAAACCAAGACAGGAAACACCTACAGTCCTGTCAATGTTTGAGAAAGCCTCAGAAACAGCAGAAAAAAGATCATCTAAAGGAACTTCTCCCACTTTGGATCAGAATTGTAATTTGAAAATGCAAAAATAGCATTAGAATAGCGATATTTCTGAGGCTCTAGTCAGTTTTAAATGAAAATAAATAACACCATATACACCCTGCAGTGATAATTAACTATAGATTGGTTGTTATAGAAGAAAAAAAGCCTTGAAGATAAAATTCGTAGTCAGACAATCTGGTTAAAATAGTTGTAAAGTAGAAGTAAAAGACTGAATTTGCATAATGTCTCCGCTCAGGTCTAAAACTAAAACTTATACTATAGCAGTAAGTGTCTGAAATAAATGGTACTTCATATTTCTTCGTGTACTTGTACTGGAGTCGTGTGCGAGTACCTGTAGTTGTTGCAGTTCTCGGATGTTGCTGTCACACTGGCCGATCATCTCCCTCATCTGAGCCTCGTGTTTCTGCTGCTGATGGAGACGCTCCGCCTTCTGCCTCTTCTCCTCCTGCTGAGAAAACTGCACAAAAAAAACAGCAAGAGCAGGAGTAAAGAAGTGTTTTTAGTCCACTACAGTCTGAAAAGGTTCATTTGATTTTCTGAAAACTAATAATCTTATTTTTTACTTGCAACTTCTACTGTCCAGAGCCGTTCATCATTTTAGGACAAACTAGGTTCATTTGTAATTTTGTCACTGCATTAAAAAAAAGACCCGTGACATCACATGACTCTTTAGTCCTGCAGACCCCACCCTCCTCCACCCTCACTCTCCCCTTTAATCCTGCAGACCCCACCCTCCTCCACCCTCACTCTCCCCTTTAATCCTGCTCCACCCTCACTCTCCCCTTTAGTCCTCCTCCACCCTCACCCTACCCCCCTTTAGTCCTTCTCCACCCTCACTCTCCCCTTTAGTCCTATAAACCCCCTCCTCCTCCGCCCTTACTCTCCCTTTAGTCCTCCTCCACCCTCACTCTCCCCTTTAGTCCTGCAGACCCCACCCTCCTCCACCCTCACCCTCCCCTTTAGTCCTCCACCACCCTCACTCTCCCCTTTAGTCCTCCACCCTCACTCTCCCCTTTAGTCCTATAAACCCCATCCTCCTCCGCCCTTACTCTCCCCTTTAGTCCTCCTCCACCCTCACTCTCCCCTTTAGTCCTCCTCCACCCTCACTCTCCCCTTTAGTCCTCCTCCACCACCCTCTCTCTCCCCTTTAGTCCTCCTCCACCCTCACTCTCCCCTTTAGTCCCCCAGACCCCATCCTCCTCCACCCTCCTCTTCCATTTAGTCCTATAAACCCCATCCTCCTCCACCCTTACTCTCCCCTTTAGCCTATAAACCCCACCTTCCTCTGTCTTCACTCCCCCTTTTAGTCCTCCAGACCCCACCCTCCTCCACCCTCACTCCCCCCTTTAGTCCTCCAGACCCCACGTTGAACACATTTCAGTCACACATAGAAAAAAACTGAAGCCGTGCCGTTTAGTCGTCTCTTTCAGACCCGTGCTCTGCGGTTGAGGGGTACCTGTTTGATCCTCTCCCGGTCCTCCGCGGGGGTGCTGTTGGACTGGATCCGCAGGCTCTTCTTGAACATGGTCATTCGAGTCTTGGCTTCGCCCCTTGGATTTTAGGAAGACGACTTTTCTCCTGTTGCTGTCGAGCTTTCAGGATCTCGACCATTCTCTGGTTGTAGCACTGCATCTGTTCTTGCTCCTGAAGACAGAAAAAGGTTTTATCGTTGTTATGTAACGCAAAACGAATTGACGGATGTATTCAAAATATCATCACATTAAGGTACGCTCCGGTTATATTTATGGATGGGACAATAAACAATAATATCGTTTATCGTGATAAAAAGTGTTGACAATAATCGTTCGTGGGACATTTTATATAATCGTGATAATCGGCAACAAAGATAATCACCATTATATCACCTGAATGTGCAGAAAAAAAATGACTTATCCACAGGGGAGTCAATGGGGGGGACAAAGGGGTCTGATGTCCGGGGTCCCAGGGTCTTAGGGGGCCCAGAACTGGACCCTCTTCCTATTAATTTGTATTACAGGGGGCCCATGTGAGGATTATCACCCCGGGTCCCCAAATTTCAGTCGACGGCCCTGCTCTTTCATAATATTGTCTGTTTAAGTTATAATTATTCATATCCACAACAACTTTAATCACTTTTATCGCAATATAATCGGTAACTACAATTATTTTTGGCCATGATAATCCATCCAGCCATGTTCTTCCGCTTATCCAGGGCCAGCAGTCTAAAGCAGGGACTCCCAGATTTCCCTCACCCTGACACGTCCTCCAGCTCCTCCGGTGGGACCCAAAGGCCAGCCGAGAGACATAGTCCCCAGCGTGTCCTGGGTCTTCCCCGGGGCCTCCTCCAGGTGGGACATGCCCGGAACACTTCAATAGGGAGGCGTAATCATCACAAAATGTCAATATCGTCGAATGCCTAGCTTGGACTGATAGCAACCAGCCACCGAAACTTGATATGAGAAGAACGCTGACTTTATTTTAACGATACTCAGACATACTGTACTGTACTGTAACTGCCTTCATGTGCGTACCTTCTCGTGCTTCTTGAGGAGCTGGTGTCTCTGGAGGAAGTACTGGTCTTTGAGCTGCTGCTTCAGGAGCTGATGTCTCTCATGGAGGTTCTTCTCCTCCATCTCCCATATTGTCGCCTCACGCTCTGGAGATCACGAACATAACACAGTTAGAAAGGCTCGACATACTGTACATACCATGACAATTAAAGGACATGTATACTAAACCAGCCATAATGAGCTTTTGACCTTGTTATAATGGTGCTTCCTGCATTTAAAGGGTTGATATTACACTTTTCCTGATTTCCTGATATATGTTATGTTTCTTTGTCACAAACAGACCTGGGGTTGTGTTTTTTTTTGTTTCATTCACACATGTTTAACACACAAACCCTGCATATTTAAGCGGAGTTTTCTCTCAAAACTGAAAAACACTCTGTTCCACCTTGTGAGTCATCATGTGGTAATACAGGAAGTGCTCCACTGGTGTTTTTAACTCCATATGCCTTAACTAGAATCATTTAGATAATTTCAGCCCTGGGAATTGCCCAATTTCTACTGAACTGAAAAGGTAAAAAGGAGCTGTGAACTAGAAAACTACCCCTTCATGACATCACAAGGTGGAACAGAGCATTTTGAGCTTGAAATGTAGACAGATGAATAAACCAGGATTACTCAAACATGTGTGAATGAAACAAAAAAACACAACTCCAAGTCTGTTTTGAGGAGGAGGGAAACAACATTATAAACATGACTAAAATCTCAGAAGAATAATCTTTGTGTAAATACGACCTTTAGGTTGAGTGCTCAGAAACTTCCGGTTTTTCTCTCTCCTATCCCAGCCCACAT
>JAIEZT010001243.1:7118096-7178165 GCA_019594935.1 Periophthalmus modestus
TTTTTGGACCGCTTCTTTCGTCTTTTATTTTATTTATAAACTGTTTAAAGTGGATTCATCCTGGCCAGCCCGAAGAAAACAACTCGTATCTTTTTCCATTCAGGAATGATTACCTTTAGGTCGCGTGAACATTCACTCCTTACGGGGCTTGGTTGAATGGGACTCTGCTTAAGTAGGACCGCGGACACAGTGCCACACTTAAGGTCGCCACAATAGACCCTAGACTACAAACAGAATAACGATAAACTTTTTGGGGAATTTTTTTAAACTTCGTCTTTTGTTTTGGGACCGCTGCAAACACAGTGTTTAAAACGAACTCGTTCTGTTTTTCCCAAGTCACCATTTAAGACTACAGTAAAAACAGCCAGGTTACAGCAGCTTTAACCTTTGGTTAGGCTCAAAAAATGGACTTCTTCGAGATCATAATCAAAAAACTAGACACTCAAGTGACCCAGTGTGCTTTCAAGGAGGTACGGAATCACGTTCCGGCAGCAGACCACAAAAAACATCTTGGGCTCCAGGGAGACTACGCGTAGCAACTTGTGAAGCATTTAAACAAGAAAGTTTAAAACACTGCTTCGGCTGGCAATTTACATACTGTATTAACTATGAAATTGGGCTGGGTTGGCGTGTTTGCTCCCAAACTGCTTGCTTAACCAATTATGTGTTTTGTTATTCTTTATTATCCTTTTCGAAAGCCCGATATGGGAGAAAGGAAAGAAAGGAAAATGGTAAGGAGGGGTAAAGATATTTTTGCTATTCGCTTGTCAATAAACCGCTACAAGTTACTTGTGGTTTCGTGATTCAGTGGAAGTAAATTACTGAACTGGTCCCATAGAACCTTACTCTCAGCATTTCAAAAGATCGTATCTATTTTTATCGATGGCATTTGCGCCTCGCCATCTGCCGTTGACCATGTCATATGTTTTGCGTTTTTTTTTTGCATTTGTAACTGATATACTTCTTACATAAAATGATCTTGTTCCATATTTCTTTTAATGACAATGATCTACTGCTCTGCATGACGACGTGTTGTTCGAGTTCTTTTCCATCCGTTTCCTTCTCTTCAGGGATTGTGGAGCGAGCCGACTACTTTCCTAAGAGATGCGCAAGGTCTCAAGTAGCACAGAGGCCATGATTTGGGCTGTGCTTGGTGTTGTGGACCGGGAACTTGGGCTCGTGCTTAAACAGGCTAACGCTTACAACCTTCGGCCGGTTGCGTTTTTTTGGTTGGTTTGTTAACCCTCTCCTAACCCATCGTGCCCGGGCAGGGGGGAGGTAGCTGCGGCGGGCTTCTGGTCTGATCCACAAACCAGGAAAAAAAAATTGGCTCAACTGCACTTTTTTTGGATTGCTGGCTCTAGGTCAGTAGGGAAGATTTCTGGTAAAATTGGTGGCGAAGTTTCTCCTTAAGTGTAGACAGAGTAGCTTTTAATCAAAACAGGGGTTAACAGTAGCCTTGAAGGTCAACTAATACGGTACTACGTGTTTTAATGTTTCAAACCACTGGTGAAGTAACCTACTAATTGAGGTCGCCTTATTTGCTAATATTTGTTCAAAAAAGGCCAGTTGCCACTAGATACTTCGGGCTTGTAGTTGTTTGAACTACTTGGAGGAACATAGATTAATAAAGGTGCGACTATGATATGGGTTCTTATCTCCATGGGAGACAATTCAATTTCCTCTATTTCTGTGGAAGAGCAGCAACGTTACCAAGGTATCGCCAGGGTCCAAGTTACAGGTTCAGAATCTGTGGAGAGGTAATCCCACTCACTGAACAAAAGGCCATGTTGAAAGGTAGTTTTAGCCAATTCGCGCTTATCCGGGGCCAGGCTTGTGGGGGCGTCAGTCTTAAGCCAGGGACTCCCAGACTTCCCTCACCCCAGGACAACGTCCTCCAAGCTCATACGGTGGGGACCTAGAGCGGTCCCAGGCCAGCTGCGACAACACAGTCACCCAGCGTGGTCCTGGGTCGTTCCACGGGGCATCATGACCTGGTGGGGACATTGCTGGAACACCTCCCTAAGACGGAACATAGTTTGTAACTGAGTAACCAAAAACATAGATCTTAACAGTAACCCTCGCAAAAACAAAGAGATAAAACATTGGTCCTTACTTTTGAGCGGGGATTTGGCATTCCTCCAACAGATACTTCTCTTATTTGGCCTGGAGGTTGTGCCTCCCTCCTCCTGGACTGACTGGCTTCCATGAAAAGTTGGTACCTTTGGCTATAATCTGCCACGGGCATCTTTAAAAACTTATTTGGGGAGTGATCCGAAGTATGATTTTAACTTTCTATTTCCCTTCCAACATTCATGAAAATTACATATAATCCACTTTTAAAAGAAATGCAAGATATTTAACTTTGAACAGCCACATCACTGCGGATCATACCAGGCGAAAATTATTAAAACTCCATGGCATGCTCGGAAGAGAACAGTGGCGTAGGGCAACATTAAATTGTCAAAACAAGTGGTCATTATTCATCTTGGAGACGTAGATAAAGTAAATAGATCTTTATTTAAGGACATCGCTAACAGTTGACCTTCAGGTACTGAGCAGAATCGCAATTGTAGCCGTCCCCCACCATTACATCATTGTCAGTAGCGTTGTTGCTAACTTGTGGAGGGGTATTTTGGGTTGTGTTGCCATGTTTTGATTAACCCCAGCCCTTCTCTCCGAGCCAGTCCTCCTGTGTCCACATTTGCTCTGTCCTGCCCTCTTACTTATTCCATTCACGTCTTAATCGCACTCAGATCTTATTATGCCTCCTCAAAAAAGTACGAGGGAGAGGTAAGTCTCCACCGTATTGTTATCTGACATGTCGTCTAAAAAAATATTCATCTAATTTCATCCCCAATTGCATCATTTTTGGCTAAAGGTAAAGAACGCTTATAATTGGACTTTACCAGTTTGATTTCAGAGCTCATCATAAAAGTGACCATTTTGAAAAGGTTATGCCTGCCTCATCATTGAAATGCTAAAATTGCAAAAAGGTCAATTTCTAATTATTACAAAACCAATTATAAAATGTTAAAGTGTCGCATTGGGACCAAAATACCATACCCAAACTAGTGAGGGAAGGAATTTGATATTTAGATGTAGCCCGAGTTACTTAGGATTATATAAATGTTCTGAATTGTGGCAAAAATCGATGTTGTCTTTTTTTCTCGTGTTATAATGGAGACTCGACTTCAGTGGACCCTCCTGTTGGATCAGGCTACGTCGCAGTTACTGATTAATGAAACCAGGAGAGCTCCGAGAATCCGCCTCCGTGTGGGGGGACAGGTGGTGGAGTTCATCGAGAACGAACGACATCTGGGTATGGATCCTGTGTATAATACTAGTTACTATGAGATAGTTATACAGGACGACTAGACTTTCGAAATTAAAACAACTGGGGGACAACAGCCCGGGTTGGGTTACCTTTTTTTGACTTGCACTCACTTTTTATCAGCACTTTTTCTGGTTTTTATCTAATCAATTTGACAATATAATTCCCGTTTCTTTACTGTTGCGCAGGGATCAGGTTGGTCAAAAATATAGGGACATCTGGAGGGCATTTCTTGTATAAAACTGGAACAAATCAATGCCTGGGATAAATCTGGCTGGGATATGGGACACAAGGCTCAAAACGGGGACTGTCTCAGGTAAATGGGGACATCTGACCACCTTAATTTTACTTATACCAGGATGATATGGGTACTTACTACACTCACAAGAATACCATCTAAAGTCTAAAAAGCTAGAAAATCCTAATGAATGAAGAACTTAAAGCCTCAGGAGTGGAACTCGACCCTATAGGCTATGAATTAAGTAGCCCGAACAAAGTAAATACATATATTCTGCCTTCACTAGTGTTTGTGAACTCGCTTTTACAGATAGTGAACAGTTTCTCCAATAAAACACCAAGACTTGCTGTTTTCGACATTTATGGTACGAGTAGATTGTAAACCTGTAACATACAAAGACATATGCATATTACAATCATACTTTTATATTTCTAAAACAAAGATTGTGCAGATTGTGCTACATAAACATACAGGACAGTAGCTTATTATAATAAATATTATGCACAACATTAGCCTAAATGTAGCTGCAAGTAATGAACAATGTGTGTAACAACTGTTGTTAGCATCATGCTAACATGAATGGAAAAGCCCATAGACATGCTAACACTATTAGCGTCTCTCTATTTTAGCGCACAATATACACTGTAATGAAGGTACAGTGCCTCAAATGATTTTAAGAGCGAGCTAACATGTTATAAACCTTAAAATAACTTACAGACACGATGTCTTTGCATGGGGTCAAATGACACTTTACAGATCTTAAACACAGTAAAAAAAATGACTGAACTGTAGAAAGTCTGCACAATATGGCAGCTACGGTAAGCTCTGAATAGATAAACCACATTCACTCAAAACTAAAATAAATGTCTTTCTACAACTTAGCATAAACCCTCAGGTAAAGGCTCGGTACCCAGTTGTTCCCCTTGTATATGAGCAAAATGTGACTTGCCCCAGTATTCTACATATGCAAAATTTGTCTAATCTGTGACTGTCCTGCATTTTATTTTAAAGCGTTTTTTATTTTTATTTTGCACTTTAGCATGCTAGTTGTTGCAAAAAGGCTGTTTAAACTCATTGCGCTGAATAATTAGGTGCTGCTTGGAATGCACAAGTGCGGGATACCCTTGGACCACTGTGGACCCTTGAATGAGTGTTTTAAGATGGTAAAAATCCAGGAACATTATATACATTTCCATGAATAAGATGAGACTGTTTGCTGATTTTGTGATAATATAACCTGAGCCTCGTGTTGTTTGTTGTGCAGGCTGGTGGTTCGTGAGCTCCGAGGACGCTCAGGGCTGGGTGCCGGCCCACTGCCTCGAGGCCCAGGCGACCCCAGATGACTTCACCATCCCTGGGGAGGAGGGTGAGCACGACGCACCCTACAGCCGGTGCTACCCAAATGATTCTAGACCTGGCTCTTATGTAAAGATCGACCATTTTGTGTGAAACGAAATGCATATAAAGCATTAAGAGGCAGAAATCTGGTATGGGAAGTCTTTTTTTTTATACTGTGTGAGTGTTGGTAATAAGTGTTCTTCTGGTGTATTCATAGGCTTACATTTACCTACCTGCTTAATTACAGATGCCATTTTAAGAACTTGTGCTATTCATATGAAGAATTGCAATGTTTCTTTTTGTTTTTTGTTTTGTTTTTTTTCCTCTAAAATTTGCTTATTTGACGACGTCCCTCCACCCGAAAAAATGTGACATTACATCACAACTAGAGTGGCAATGGTTTGACTTCCAATGATTAAAATTCACTTGAATATTAGATATGTGCTGTTTTAGGAATAGTAGCAGTTTTATCCTACTAAAAACCATCAGATAGAGTAACTTCAATCTTATATTGAATATCATATGGCTGTGTTTCAAATGACATCTCAACATTCGATTGGGCAATCATGTTTAAAACTGATGGGATGCAGCTAAAAATGACTAAAATGAAATAAAGATTCGGGTTGTTTTTGTAATACCGCAAGCTTCAGGGTTTAATCACTAATAGAAATGATCAGGTTGTGCATTTTCTCATTTCCTGGACATTATTCTGAAAGGGCCAGTACCTGATTTTACTCACATGATGCATTGTGTGGTAGAAGCTGCAAAATAAGAAAAAATTTACATTGTTAAATATAATCTATTCATTTTACATGGCAATATTTCAGGTAACTAATACATTTTAAGTTTAATCAGGTGCCTTGTTGCTAGGAATCATGGGAAACGAGCTCCCAGTCACTATTCCAGACACGTTATTCTCTCTGTCATGGTGCTCTACAGTGGTCCCTCATTTATCGCAGGGGTTTTAAAAATAACCCTCAATAGGCGAGATTATTATTCTATATGGTTTTTGCAGCTGTAAAACCCTCACCACGCACTTTATACACTTTTCTCGGTGCAGAACGTTTCATCGAGCTTTCATCGTGGGTTTTGCGGGGGAGAAAACTTGCAAACATACAGCACTTTAGAGTCACACTGCGATCCAACATTTAGAACTTTAAGCCAAAATTTACATAAAACATGAATCAGGTACCGCCCTTTAAGCAGCAGAAAACTGTCTCTTGTGGCGTCAGAATCTGAAAGCAGCCGCTAATATCTTTCAGTATATGGAGTGGTGTATCACGACTAACTCTTTGACTAAACTTGTGCAACGCAGATAAAAGGCTTATATTGGGCTCCTCTTTAAATAAAGGTAAATGATGCTAGAGTAATGCAGGTTGTTAGTGGACTGACTGTGTGTTTGACCCCCTTCTCACTGTGATGTCAGTGCCGCGGAGGTTCTGGTCTTTGCCGAGGCACGTGGGGCGCCGCAGAACCTTAGGGTATCTGTTCTGCGCAGGGCCAGGTGGAGGCGCTCTCTCTCTCTCTCTTTTCCTTCTCTGTGTTTGTGGTCTGCGGTGGGCATGTGGACTGGAGACGTCTTTAACCCCCTTGTGTTCTGCATGTTTGTGCATGTTTAGACGTCAGTGTGATGAACAGTCGCATGAAAGTTTTTTAAGTTTGCATGGGGGTTTTTAAAACCAAACCCCAACTCAGATACTAGAACCAGTATTGAAACGAAGTATTTGAAACAAGTTTTGGTGCTGAATATATCACAAACAGATTTTTGAATAGTTTTTTAGAATGGACTTGCTAGCTAGATCAGACCTATGTGAAGACCATTTCATAATTAATGACTAAGTAGAAGTCTTATTCACGTTGAAAAAATGTGATTGTAATCGATTCTATTGTCATTCACCTCAATTTTTTATTAATTTCATTTTAAGAACAAAGAACAAACACAACATATGGCAACTTACCACATTAATCAAGCAGTCTTTGCAATACCACATTACAGCCAGTTCAGCAGAAATATTACTCTCCACAAATGATAAAAAGTGAGTCCAGTTGGCTACACAAATAGACAATAACTGCTGGAAATGTAAAACCGATAGTGGTACATATCTTCATGACTTCTGGAAATGTCCCTGGAGTCTCTCCATTTTGGTCTAATCTATTTTATCGTTAGTGTTTTAAAAGTTGCTATTGTGTAACTCAAGTTATTATCATTTTAATATAAACATGTTAGTATCATGGAAACACAACTGCATTATACAAAATATAATATTGCACTTAGGCATAGGGACGATATTGAAATTTTGTGTGATAATTATCATGGCCAAAATAATTAGGATTAATGATTATATATGTATACCAATAATGATTAAAGTTGTTATGGATATGAATAATTATAACTTTAACAGAGAATATTATGGATGAGCAGGGCCGTCGACTGAAATTTGGGGGGTCCAGGGCAAATACTCTCACACATGGGCCCCCCGTAATACAAATTAGTAGGAAGAGGGTCCAATTCTGGCCCCCTACGACCTTGGTGCCCCCTGCCAGACCCCCTGTCACTCTCCTGTGAATACGTTTTTTTTTTTTTAATTTTTATGGGGATTATCTTTGTTGCCGATTATCACCATTATATAAATGTCTCATGAATTTTATTTGTCGACGTTTTTTTTTTTATCACGATAATATTGTTTAGTTCCCCATCCCTAATTGCAATTAATTAGAAAAAAATCTGAACCATTAGTCTGTAAACATATTTTTTCTCCAGTATGTTCTGTATTACTGTAAATAGGTCATAGAGTAAAAAATGTTTAGTTTCTGAAAATTAGTAGTGATATTTAGTACTGTAGAAAACAATTTTTAATGTTATCTTGTGGACTGGTAGACTAGACCAAGTATTAACATTTTCAATCAGGAATAACTGCATAAATAGCTATGTGTGCATGTTTTTGTTGTTTTCTCTTAACTTTTTCACTCCATGATGATGATGCTGCCCAAGCCTTGACCCTTTTATTATCCCTTTAAGAATTATTAAATTAATGATGTTGCTTTGCTTTCTTAAAACAACGAACGAAAAGCAGCATGGGTTTTTATTTGACTTTAAAGTTACCGCAGCTCTCAATGAAAAGCACTATTATCCTCATACGCCCCGAGCTGTTCTCTATACGCTTCATGCAGCTACTTGTGTGGACCTCCAGCATAAAGTAATTACAGTATTTTATTAAATGGAGCCACTTTTTCTCTTTTCAGAAGAGAAGTACTCAGTGATTTACCCGTACGCAGCCCGGGACCAAGATGAGATCGACCTGGAGAGAGGGGATGGTGGGTGGAGGTGGTGCAGAAGAACCTTGAAGGCTGGTGGAAAATTAGGGTATGAGGATTTTTTCATTATTTTTAATTTTTTAAAAAATGTATTTAATATATTTATTTATTTGAAATGGGCCATCATTTTATTTATTTTTTATTTTTTTATAATCCAGCTTTTTTTTAATTTATTTATTTATACTTTTTTTATGGGGTATTATTTTTATAATTTATGTATTTATTTATTTGAAATTGGCCATCATTTTATTATTTATTTATTTATTTATTTATTTTTTCTTTATAATTGGGCAATTTATTTATTTTTTTATTTTTTTTTGAAATGGGTTATATTTTTATATATTCATGTATTTATTTGAAATGGGGCATCATTTTACTTATTTATTTATATTTATAATAGGGCTTTTTTGGCAGGTGTTATTTTTTCTATTTATTTATTTGAAATTTGGCATATAATTTATGTATTTTTTTTTATAATCTGGCATTTTTTTGTAATGGGACATTATTTTATATATTTATTTACCCTATGTTATTTAATTGAAATGGGGTGTAAGTATATTTACTTTCATTTGTTTCTTTTATAATCTGCACGTTTTTTTTTGTAATGTGGTAATATTTTATATATTTATTTATTTATTTGAAATGGGGCATAATTCTATTGATAACTTTTGTTTTTTTTTAATGGTCTGGCTTTTTTTTTTTTATGAGGTATTATTTTATGTATTTATTTATTTACTTATTTGAAATTTGGCATCATTTTATTTTTTTATTTCTTTTTTGTAATGGGACATTTTTTTACCTTTGTCCTTTTACTTCATTACATCATCCTGACTGAACTGGCAAGGACTCTCTATGCGCTTTTAGTAAGATGAAAACATTAAAAACATTCTGAAAACATCACTGTGAAATGTATTTGAATGTACAGTGCCAGGATGATGATTCATCAACTTTTATAAGCAAAATAATAGTGGCTTCGGGTTCATTCAGAGTATTAATATTGGTTATAAGGCTCCTGGAAATAAGTGGAATCCATTTGTGAGTGATTTTCAAAGTGTAGAATGAGTACAACATCACAGTGGTGGGTTATTTTGCATCAGTGTGTTTGGTTTAGTCCTGGATCAGGCCTCCTGTACATATAGTTTGATACGGTCCTGTTTTTTTTTGCTTTGGTCCAACATAATCCCAGGTTGACGAGAGGGGAGAAAACAATTCTGTCTTTTGGGTAAAAATGTGTGGTAAAGTTTCTATGCCATTATTTAATTTTACTCAATTTTACTTAAAATCAGGATTTTTTTTTTTTTTTTTTTTTTTTTTTTTTTTTACAAGGGGGTATTATTTTATGAATTTTACTTAATTTTTATTTATTTCATTCATTCATTCATTCATTTGAAATGGGGCATAACTGCATTTTATTTTAATTTATTTATTGCATAGGTTTAAATGAGTCCCCCTCTGTCCCATCAGGTACCAGGGTCGTGGGGCTGGGCGCCGGCCTCGTACCTGAAAAAGTTGGACATCCAGAGTCAGAAACATTCGGGAGGAGCCGCGGTTCACTCCAGCACCAACGACCTGGACGGATACACACGACGACAAAACCACCAAAACAACGCTCTCAAAGACAACCGTGACAACAACCACAAGGAGAACCGCCTCTCCTTCTTCTCCGACAGCAAGAACAGTACGGCATTTTCAAACCCAGCTAGTAAATATTTAATAAGAAATGGGGCTAGGCAATATGAAAAAAAAAAAAAAAAAAAAAATTGATCATGATTTTTCCCTCAGACTTGATCACTATTTTATTTTTATTTTATTCAATTGTATTTTGTCTTATTAAATCATTATAAAAAATAAATAAAAAATAATAATCTTTTATATATATATTTTTGATTAAAAAATATTAATTGCACAGCCCTAAAAAATAAAAAAAAAATTAAAATAACAAAACTATAGTATATCATTATATCATTTGATAATTATGAATGTAACCATAACACTTAATTTTTTTGTTGCAGAGGTGGGATTAAGACACCGACCTCCTCCTCGCAGAGACCTCACCATTGTAAGACTCAAAAATTGTATATATCTATGTTATATTCTGTCTAACGCCAACAGTTTTTCTAACATGTGTGTTTCCACAGCCTCGTGGTACACAACCTGCCCAAACCCCCAGTGCCCCCTCAAGTCGAGGAGGAGTACTACACCATCGCAGACTTCCAGACCACCATTCCAGATGGGATAAGCTTCACGGCTGGTATCAAAGTTGAGGTATGATGCAAAAGCTAACTTGCGTTTCCTTTTGGCTTTTTGATCTCTATAGCTATAGGCAGTTGGGCCAGTGCATTCTGTTTTTTTTAATACTGAATGAGTTCCAAGTGGATTCAATTGTTTTAGCTTTAGTTATTAACCCCAACACTTAAATCTACTATCTGCAAGTTTATTTTATTTTTTTCACCAGTAGATGGCAGATGGCCCTGGCCTTGCTTCAGGCTCAACTGTGGTCTCTGGTCTTCATCATCTTCATCTTCTTCTTATTCTTTTTATTCTTCTTTTTTCTTTTTTCTTCATCTTCTTCTCCTTCTTCTTCATCGTCTTCTTCTCCTTCTTCTTCTACTACTTCTTTTTCTTCTTCTATCAGGCCAATACTGGCACACTGTCAAAACAGCAGTAACTTACAGACATCTAGTGGGTGATATGTGAGAATGCATCTTTTTGACCTTTATCACTATATCCATAAAGATCTATTTGATCTTCCTCTAAGCCTGGCACTTTCAGACTATTTTATTGAATTGAAGTTTAATTTGATTTGTATTGCAATAATTAGGCCTAATGTAAAGACATAATGTGCAATGCATGTGTAAATTATGGGCTACTACTTTCTGAAGTTGACTTATACCCTGTTAAAGGTGCACTATGTAACCTTTTCTGGTGAAGAGGTCTGTCATTTGCCTTATTTTGTTTGCATTTATTCAATTATAGTTGTTTTTAATTGCTAAACATACATTAAAAATCATGCACAAGCCGAGGTCAGCGCTCCACAGGTCTGACCCAGCTGCCAGATGTGCTTTTCCCCATTACGATATACAAGTTTAATGCCATAACTAAGCCAAGTTCACCCACTAGCTCCTCTCCAGTCCACATCCCGAGTTTGAATAACAAACTCAGTGACGAACCGCCAAAATTCCCTCCAAAACACGTCAACGGTCACAGCCAGGATCGAACTTCCTCACCTCCTCCAAAACCAGCAGTTCCCCCACATAAAGAACCGCCACAACGACCTCCTGCCATGCAACTGTCATTTGCCTTATTTGTTTGCATTTATTCAATTATAGTTGTTTTTAATTGCTAAACATACATTAAAAATCATGCACAGCCGAGGTCAGCGCTCCACAGGTCTGACCCAGCTGCCAGATGTGCTTGTCCCCCATTACGATATACAAGTTTAATGCCTTACTGTGGCACTTCTTGGCAAAGTAATAACATTTCCGTGGAGACAGGAAGGCAGACCTCCACTAGAAAGGTTAAATAGGGTACCTTTAAATGCAAAATTGTGGAGTACAAAAATACAAGTGGGACATCAGATTGTTGAAAATTCAGGTAAATGTTGATTTTTGCAACAATATGTACTTTGCATGATCATAAGAGACTATCCTGTTACACTGCCGTGACTAAAACACTGTCTGTTGTATCTGTATGTTCTAGGTGGTTGAGAAAAATGGCAGTGGCTGGTGGTACATCCAGATTGATGACAAAGAGGGCTGGGCTCCGGCAACTTTCATCGACAAATACAAGAAAACCAGTAACGCAGTGCGACCCAACTTTCTCGCACCTTTGCCCAATGAAATGGAGCGTCTCACGATGGAAGACAATAACCACATCAACTCCACAACAGACGATACTTGGTCTAAACCGTTACCGGACGAACCTACCACCTCTGAGTCCTTCATCAGACCCAAACTGAGAGACTGGAAAACCAATAAGCCTTCCCCTGCTTTCAGTGGGCCACTACCACCAGCTCCTACAGCGCCCCCTACTGAGGAGAAACCAGCACTGCCTCCTAGAAGAGAGTCTATTCACAAGAGCTTGGAGTTGGAGGTTGCGGAAAAGGCCAAATCTGACCTTTCAAACCATTACCACCAAAACCCCCTGCACCTGGTGTCATCATGCCACTAGTTGGCGCTAAACAGCCTCCATTCAAACCAGAGAAACCGGCAGAGGTGAAGAAGGAGGACAAAAGCAAAGCCCTTCATCTTCGGAACGAGATGGGGCTAGAATGTGGGCACAAGATTTCTGCCAAAGAAGTCAAGAAGTTTAATTTGAAACCTGTACCAAAACAGCCTCCTAAACCTCGACAAGATTCCCAAGAGGAGAAGCAGGAAAGCGCTCCAACTCCTGCGTTTATAAAGCCCAAACCCACGGTAAACCCCAAACCAGTCCCTGCCGCTAAACCGGAATTACCAGCAGAAGATAAACTGGATATCACCAATCTACGAAGCAAGCTTAGACCCTCAAAAGCTGCGGACCATAGCGCTACATCGGAAAGCAACGGCGTAACTAAGCCAAGTTCACCCACTAGCTCCTCTCCAGTCCACATCCCGAGTTTGAATAACAAACTCAGTGACGAACCGCCAAAATTCCCTCCAAAACACGTCAACGGTCCACAGCCAGGATCGAACTTCCTCACCTCCTCCAAACCAGCAGTTCCCCCACATAAAGAACCGCCACAACGACCTCCTGCCATGCAACCCAAAAGACCACCTCCGCCCAAGAAAACCGACCCAGCAAGCCCCACCGAATCCAAACCCACGCCCATTTTCAAGGAAGACGGTCCCAAGGCTCCGCAGCTGGGTCGACCGCCTCCTCCTCCCAAACCTAAAGGATTTACCCCAAGCAAGGACGAACCCAAAGCGAACAAAGTACCAATTCCTCCAAAACCGCAAATCAAAAGCGACAAACCGGGACCGCCAAGCAAACTGCCGCCATTGCTCAAGGAACCCAGTAAGGATGAACTGTATCTGGCCGTTGCGGACTTTGAAGGCGATGAGCAGACATCCGGGTTCAAAATAGGTACGGTTTTTGAGGTCCTGGAGAAGAATAGCAGCGGGTGGTGGTTTTGTAAAAATGTCGGAGAGGAGGTAGAGGGCTGGATCCCCTCTAATTACCTCAGCAAGAAACCTTAAGGTGTGGATGGTAGCAGGGAAGTCATTGCAATAGAAAAGTACAAAGGTGGAAGTCAACAAGTTTTTCTTTTTCATTTGTTCAGTTTAAAGTAATATAGTTTCAGTACACTCAGCGGAAAATGTTACAGGCTATTGTAGGACTTGGGAAGATAAACAAAATCATCAGAATTACTATTTAAGGGTAAAATGTTGACTGCGCCGTTTGTGCATCTAATTATAAAAACATTTTTAGCATCCACGAACCTGGGAGTAAGGTTGATGCACTGTTAGCATGCTAGTTTTGTTGTTGTTGTTAGCATTACCATGCTAGCAAAGCTCACTTTGGTCTCTGAAAGTCAATGCATTAGGAACATGAGGAATAACTCTGGACCGCTAGAAGTAGTTTCTGTGTTTCATGTTTTTTTAAGACAGTAAAAAGTAGGTTCAGTGCCTTTTAAGAGGATCAGAGGTTTTTGGCTAGTTGTAGCAAGACGGCATCTGGGTTAACAAACATAAACTGCCAAATTTCAATGTAGAATGTAAATGCTATAAGAAACGGCATTTCACTACGTGTTCTGAACGTATTTGTCAAACTGCTTAATCGAAGACTGAAGTAATGCATCTGTTGGCAATCTATTTATAGGTACAATTATTTTATTTTGACAAGGATAATCTTAATCAGAATATAGCAATAACACTTTGCCTTGTCTAGTCTTATGTTTACTTATTTTAATGTATTTTATTTTATTTTTTTTAGGAAACTTGCTTTTATTGCAGTGATACTAGCAGCATGCCTTCTATTATACCGTGCCTCAATGTTATATGCAAAGTGCTTCAGTGCGTTCTGTCTTTGATGTCGTCTGTGTTGGCAGCCATTTTGTTTGGGGAAAGTTATCAATGCCAAGTGAAAGCTGTTCAAAGCAAAGAGATACAGTAATTTACCATCGTGTTATCATAGAAGACGGCTTCGTTATGGCGCTTCATGGTTTGTGGATGGAATGTATCTTTAAGGATCTTTAAAGTCGGTTAAGTTTGTCCTTAAAGTTGGTTCATTAATTGGCGATATCCAAATGGTGAATGGAGAAAGAGTAAGTCATTCTGGGACTGTGCCTGAGGACAAAGAGTTTACTGGATCGTGTTGGGTTTTAATGTGTGATACTTATGTCGATGGTGTTAGAAGTTTTACAAAGTTAGCTAGTTACAGACAATTCGGCCAGAGTATTTCCATTTTTTTTTGTTTTTTTTTTTTCAGTTTTTTTTTCAACTCTGAATGTGTTCCAAATGGATTTAATAGTTTTATTTTACTTACTAAAGCTACCATCTGCAAGTTTATTATATAATTTTTTCACCAGTAGATGGCAGATGTGAGACCTGTTCCCCCCCTCGTCTTACTTCAGGCTCAACTGCGGCCGTGTCCCAATTCACCAAAGTATCGTTCGAAGTACCGTTCAATGTATCGTTTGGAGTACCGTTCGATGTACCATTCGAAATACCGTTCAAAGTACCTTTTGAAGTACCGTTCAATGTACTGTTCAAAGCACCCGTCCAACAAAGGGTACCCCTCCATGTAGCCGCCTTCGTGCCGAAATGGGACATGGAGTGTACTTCAACCTCTGTCTGTGCACTTGTGAAGAATTTGGCCCCGGTGAATAAGTGCCCATTCTTACCCCCTCAGAACGGATAAACTCCGCCGCCTGCTCGTCGCTCCCTAAAGACAAAAGAATATTCTTAAACAAGGATGAATATTAAACATTACGATAGCTACACTAATGATAATTCTGCTCATCGTTTGGTCAGTTAAACCCGAATGAACAGGACTTCACTGAGGTTGAGTCGTCTCGTACAGATCTTTATTCACAATTTAGCAGTTTCATGTCGCACTGTCGTAAGTGACGCAAACCAGTACTAACATTTGAACGTGTATTGTGTAGCGTACTCCATTTTCGACTCTTTTTTGCGTAGGCGCGGTGCATGATGGGATATAGCAGTGCACGAAGTGTCGGATGCACGCTTCAGCTACGGTCGATCTCCATGGAAACGCAGGGCACATTTTCAGCCGCATTCGTTGGGTGCATGAAATGCCTTTGGGACACGGCCTGTGGTTTCTGGTCTTCTTCTATCAGGCCAATACCGACAGCAGTAACTTACAGACATCTAGTGGTGATATGTGAGAATGCAACAGGGGACGGGTCGGCCAATCTAATCACAAATGGTCGCTTTAAAGGCAATATAAAGATACAAAATATTCATTAATTGTGATAAAGATGTGTTTTTTGATTTCATTTCTCAAATTTCTGTAGAAGTCATGCTTGCTCTGACAGGAAGTTCATTGAGTTTAAGACTTTTCACTGAGTTGTTAAACGTTAATCGACCCTGCTGAGTTTAAATGACTTATTACAAAACAGTAGATTGCACACGTTCTTGCTCGTTCACTTTATACTAACTCCGAGCGATTACAGATACGAGATGCCTTTGCCAAGTAGACACGCTTCAATATATAACATGTTATTTTTTCCATTTATATTTTTATATTATTAACGTATCAGATTTGCACTTGTAGGAGGAAGAGGAAATGCCAAAGTGCATTTTAGTAGTTTGTTAGACAATGACTTTAATCGTATATATCGCCATTTTTGTATACCCTAAATCTAATAATGTTGAAATGTGTAATATTCAAACTTGAAAACATGTAAAGACAATGTAAAATATGTGTATTGTCATCATAAAGCCCAACAATTGGAAAATGTGGCATGCCTCGCTAGACCGGGTATGACAGATTCACATTCATGTAACTGTGCAATGATCAGCAGTATTGTAAATGTATAAAACAGAAGAGTGGTGCTTGTATCTTGACATCTCTATGTAAAATATTGTTTGACATAGAAGCTTGACTGGTCTCAAGCTAAAAATATCATCCAAATATTTTTATTGTATTGTTTTTATTGTACAGTAACTAGAGTCGATTCAATGAAGGGTCAAACTGGTGCAAAAAGTGAATATCTGGGTTAAAATTACTTGAAATATGGATTTAAATATGGATTTTCTTGTGAGATTGAATTGCTAAAATCAGGGGTGTCAAAACCTTTTTCTCCGAGCGCTGCATACTGAAACATATTTGAAGCAGAGGGCCACAGACCAGTGTCGATACAGCGAGTCAAATGGTGCATTTAACACAAGTTTGACAGACATTGTGTCTTTAATAAAACTGGAAGATTATTTTTAGATCTGTGTCACAATGCAGTGTGGTGTTATTCAGGTTAGAGAGGTAGAATCCATTCAATTTGTAGTAAAAAAATACTTTCCTGATCAGTTGGGCCAGTTTTAGGAGGAGGCATGAGGGCCAAAAAAATTGGTCTGAGGGCTGCATTTGGCCCCTGGGCCGTAGTTTGGACAGTCCTGGTTTAAGTGAAGTAGATTATTCAGCTGGTTTAAAAAAAAAAATCAGACTGGTTGCAAGATCGTTAAACTTACAATAAAAAGTAAAACGACATATTTCAAGATATCAAGTACCTTTTCTGGTGGTATTGCTTCGTCTATAATGTTCCACAGTTAAACTTATTTATCTCCACGGCAGCACCAGCCCAAGTTACAGGTCAGATCCGCTGGCTCGCTGTAAGAATGCATGGTTTTTCAAGGTGTTTTTTGAGCTGTGAAACACTTGTAATTGATTAAGTGCAAGATAAATATGCCTGAAATGTCCCAGGGTGTGGCATTAAACAAAGTGATAGCATCTCAGAAAGGTCACATAATGCACATTTCATGAGTTCAAGTAATTCTAACTCTAATCTAGATAATCCCTTTCTGCGAGTTGGGTTTTTGGTTCATTTCTCCGTTCTGCATCCACTGCCAGTTTGTTCAAAAATACACAGAAGTCAAAGCTCTACACAACCCGACAAGGCTGTGAGTTGTAACACTGATATTAACTTTAAATATTGTCAACGTGTTCTGCTCTTTGTCGCTTTACTAAACCTTATGACACTACACACGCAAAATAAAAAAAATAAAAAAAACATGATTTAGCGAGTCTAAAATGACTTTTATTTTTACCAAAGACTGTTTCAATGCAAGTTCATTGTCAGATGTTAAATTGTGCCAATGTTAAGTTTCAGTATTGTATTGTTTTAAAATGTGCTTTTGCTTTATACTTTATTTCTTTGCATCTTCTTTTTTTACTCGAGCCAATAAACATTGACATTTTTCCAACGTCTGCCTTTGTGTTTTCTTGGTTTAATCTCTTGCATAGTCTACACGGGCTAAACGAAATAAAAGTATGCTAGACTATATAGAATGTGTATCTAATTCATTTAAATTCGTAGCTGGATGCAGTTGTAATTTGTAAGTTAAAAACCAGAGAAATCAAGATGTGCTGCGCCCTCTGGTGGTTCAGTAAATACACTGCACAGTTCACTTCAGAGTTTCTTTTTAGGCCTGGACCCTTAAATTAACCATGTAACCGACCTGAAACCCACATTGTAAATTAAGTTGACAATAATTTCAACAGGTATAATGTGTTAAATTTGGTGTAATATTATTAATTTTAAACATATACAGCTTATGTTCATTGTCATAAAATTTGCAACCCCTCAACTAATTTTTATCCCCCTCACTCTGGGAACCAATGACCTTCACAAAACACTCTCTTATTATCTTTACTATTATCTACTATTTAACTCTAGTGTGACCTTTACCTCTACAGCGTTTGTAGCTCGAGTTTAAGACAAGACAGATAATTAATTTCTGCATTTGTCAACAGTTTCTCGCAAACTACATTCACATATCTAGTTTAACTTTTTACAAATCTTGGTAAAACTGTCTTTCTCTCTTCTCTCCTTCCCCTCTATCCTCACGTCTTTACACTTTCTTTTTCTCCCTTCTCTCCTCCCTCACCTCTCCAATTTCACTCTCTCCACTTTCTTTCCTTCTCCCTTCTCTCTCCCCATCACCTCTCTCCACTTTTTTCGCCTTCTCCCTTTCCTCCTCCCTCACCCTCTCTCCTCCATCACCTCTTCACTTTCTTTCTCCCTTCTCTCCTCCCTCTATCTTCACCTCTCTCCACTCTTTCTCCATTCTCTCCTCCCTCTCCATCTTCACCTCTCTCCACTTTCTTTCCTTCTCTCCTGCCTCTTCATCTTCACCTCTCTCCACTTTCTTTCCTTCTCTCCTCCTTCTCCATCTTTACCTCTCTCCACTTTTTCACTTTCTCCTCTATCTTTACCTCTACCTTTTCTCTTTCTCCATTCTCTCCTCCCCCTTTCATCACCTCTCTCCACTCTTTCTCCCTTCTCTCCTCCCTCACCTCTCCCCTCCCTCTCTATCCTCACCTCTTCACTTTCTTTCTCCATTCTCTCTCCTCCCTCTATCTTCACCTCTCTTCTTTCCAATCCAAGTTTTTCAATTCCACTTGTCCCTGTTGGCCACCAGGGGGCAGAGTTTACACTAGTTCTCTTAAACCATCCCAAGAACAAGTCCACACACACCAGTAAAATTAGAAAATCTGTATTTATTAAGACTTATTTACAACAGTGGTTCCTTCTCACGATTCTCATTCACCCCCGTCAAAAGTCACAGAGGAAGACAGGAAACAGAAGAGACAGAAACTGTACCTTTGCTGACCAGTCCACGGCCGCTAAACACTTGTTCAAAAAGTTAAAAAAACAAAAAAATCAACAATGACAACTTGGTAAATTACGCTGGCTGATTAAATTAAATGTCAACTCTTAAGCAGAACTTTCAGTGCAAAGAAAGGCACAGTTCAAGACAGAAACCTCTGAAAAAACAGGTGGGATATTGCACTTTGGTGAGCGGGCAGCGTGTTTACCGCACAAACATTACAAACAATAATAATAATACATTTTAAAGGTGCACGCGGGAACTTTTCTGATGTAGAGTCTCAGTGAAGCCTCTTGTAACTGCATAATCTGTGATTTATCCTGTGAATGTGCAGCGATTTTATTGGACAAATTATGGTATAAATTTTACTTCTTCCTCAAATGTAGTTTACTATTAATGAGCAGCTCACGTAATTAATGATCAATGTGCCACCAATTTTTGGCTCCTATTGGTAATGACAGCGCCCCCTTGTGTGGTTTTTATTTATTATTTTTCTTAAAATATGTGCATGTGTATCTATGTGCAGATGCATGTACTTGTATGTATATATTATGTACATGTACTCGTATGTATATATATGTATGTGTGTGTGTGCATGTGTACATATGTCTACATTGTGTATGTGTACATATTTTTTATTTTATTATCATTTTTTTTTTCTTTTTCATTTCTATATTTATATTATTATTGATATTATTATTATTATTGATATTATTATTATTATTGATATTAATATTATTAATAATAATAATAAATATATGTATGTATGTATTTTTTTTATTTTGAAACCCATGAAAAAAAAGAAACAACTATCTCCAAGAAGACAAGCATCACCAGGGCAGATTATTACAGGTCAGCTCTATGAATAAGTGACCCTGCTCATTTTGATTGCTTGAATTGATGTTTTTCCAAGGTATTTTTGCTAAATATATACTAGATAAATACATGGGCATGTCCCACCAGGAGGAGGCCCCGAGGAGGACCCAGGACACGCTGGAGGGACTATGTCTCTCGGCTGGCCTGGGAACGCCTTGGGGTCCTATTGGATTGGCTGGAGGAGGTGTCTGGGTGAGGGAAGTCTGGGAGTCCCTGCTTAGACTGCTGCCCCCCCGCGACCCGGCCCCGGATAAGAGAAAGAAAATGGATGGATGGATAAATAGACGTTTATGCAATACTATATGATGGAATATTGCAGGCAAAGTAACACTTTCAAAGACGAGCATTTGGCTTAACCTCCAGCAGAAAAGTTCCATAATACACCTTTAAATCAGATTTGAAACCCCCATTCAAAACAACACGACAGTATATTCACTTTGGCTTGGTCAGTTCTCATCCAGTGTGACTGATCTACAGTAAAACACAAAATATAACATTAAAAAAAGAAAAAAAAATAGCTTAAAGACGTCTTCCCTTAAAATGTAATCATCAAAAAATCACCAACAACAGAATAACTTTGGATTCAGGACTCATCCCCCTTTCAAAATAAAACATAGCGCATATTAAAAGAAATTTGTTAAAAGATTAAATTAATTTTTACAGTGATGTGGAGTTAAAATAAATAAAAGTTTGGCAGCTCACTCAAGAGAAAGAAGTAGGTCTATTTAAAGGCGCAAACGTAAGGCGACATTGTTAATACCAATGCCAGTATTTAAATTTTCGACGTTTTATTATATTTATTCGGAAGACTTAAGGTTTATTTACTTATAACAAAAGTGCACGCTACCATCTTTTAATAAAACTGTGCAAAACTTCCAACCAATTTGTATTCGAACGCACTGTTGTTCATCGTGTTGATCGCAGAAAACAGACTTTAAAATACTGATATTAGTAAAAAATGAGATAACTGAAGTTGCGAAAAGTAAATCAATAGTTATGATTAGCAGTAGATTTTCAGTTTGCAGTTTGCTTCATCGTTTCTACCAGTGGCCGTTTTGAGCAGCAGTGATTTTTGCGTTTGTTTTTTTACATGGAGGAAGTGTCTTGGTAAGGCACAAACTTGGAGAGTTTCGTTGGAGAGCTCGGGTTGGGACAGTCTGTGGTGGCGCTCATCCGAAAAAACATGTCCTGCTCGTGTTTCTTCAGGGTCAGTTCATCCTCCAGAGCCTAAGGGGGCGACACACACATATTTAGAGAGTTTTTATGGTTATACAAAACAAAAAAAAAGTCAGTAATGCTACACTTTAGAGAGCACCATGGATCTATTAAGATAACAGTATTGCTGCTTATAGCCATCTCGAGTTGGACTAGTGGCCACTCATTGGTACTACAACGAAAAAATCCCTTCTGCTCAGTAAGGATTTCTCTCATAGAGCGTAACGTAACCACAAACTGCTCGTGTTTGGCTGTCAGTGCACCTACAGATTCACAAAGGTCGAATTTTGTGGCAGTTTTGATCTATTTTCAGATCATAAACTTTTTCTCAGCTCAAAATCTGTCTGTTGTCTTAAAAATGCTTTTTAAATGTTTGCTTTGGCAATGCTCTACGTCTGCTCTCGGTAACTCAAGGTCTGATTGGTTAGAGCGGTCACATGGTACGACATGAACGAGCACGTGAGCGATGTGAACGAGCCAAACTGTCGTAATATAAGCATAAATATTGTCATTTATCATTTGTAATTTATTTATTTTTCCCTTGTCTCCTTCACGGCCGCTCTGCTCCGCTCGCCACACAAAGTCTCGTGGGAGGTAGTTCAATTGCACATGGTCCATGGGCAGGACTGGATGTGCCTAGTCACTAAAGCCGACATGGGCAAACTACGGCCCGGGGGCCACACACGGCCCTTTGGGCTTATTAATCCAGCCCACCGAATGTGACCAAATTATAATAGATGATGGTAAACCTTGTTCAAAGTTTTTCTGCTGTGTTTATTTAACTGAACTTTAATAAATAAGTTATTAATTTAATTAATGCATTTGGAAAACAAGTTGTACAATGAGCCTTTTAATATTCAGGCTTTACTACATGTTACAGGCCAAATCTCTGATGTAATATGTACATATATATCCTGGCCCGACCCCTCTGTCACATTTTAGAGCCCAATGTGGCCTGTGTGAAAAAAAGTTTGCCCACCGCTGCGCTAAAGGCTAAACCCACAACACCTGCCATTGAGCATGGCCCATGTTTAAACCCTGGGGCTTGGGCACCACATATTTATCGTGATCTCGTTAGCAGGACTTCAACGATTAAATTGACTAATAATGAGTAGTCAACTATAAAAAAAGTGATATTTTGATAATCATCTGGACTATACAGACTCTTAAAACACAAACAAATACCTTTTATAACAAGGACAGTGACATTATTAAATCACATTATTTCATCAGTAATAGACTTTCGTCGTAAATATAAAAAGACCTTGAAACTTGATGTGGTTTAAGACACAGTGAAATAAATGTGTATATTGCAGACTGTATTCAACTTGTTTTTTTCACTATAATATTAAAATTCACATCGAGTCTCAGGCTTTTTCCTCAGTAACAAACTCAAGTGTTATAATGCCGTATAGTGTATAACACACAGCTATAAGAACATTATAAACAAATGTGAGGAGAGTACCTTCTTCCTGGGCTTGAGCAGGTCCCTCCAGTCCTTCAGCAGCTGGTTGTGTTGTTCATCCAAATGTTTCAGCCTCTGAGTTTCATTTTCAACCAACAGATGGCATTTCTCATTCTGTAATATTTAAAAAAAACATATTTATGTAGAGATAAACTAAGACAGGAAACACCTACAGTCCTGTCAATGTTCGAGAAAGCCTCAGAAACAGCAGAAAAAAGATCATCTAAAGGAACTTCTCCCACTTTCGATCAGAATTGTAATTTGAAAATGCAAAAATAGCATTAAAATAGCGATATTTCTGAGGCTCTAGTCAGTTTTAAATGAAAATAACTAACATCGTATACACCCTGCAGTGATAATTAACTATAGATTGGTTGTTATAGAAGAAAAAAAGCCTTGAAGATAAAATTCATAGTCAGACAATTTGGTTAAAATAGTTGTAAAGTAGAAGTAAAAGACTGAATTTGCATAATGTCTAAAACTAAAACTTATACTATAGCAGTAAGTGTCTGAAAATAAATGGTACTTCATATTTCTCCGTGTACTTGTACTGGAGTTGTGTGCGAGTACCTGTAGTTGTTGCAGTTCTCGGATGTTGCTGTCACACTGGCCGATCATCTCCCTCATCTGAGCCTCGTGTTTCTGCTGCTGATGGAGACGCTCCGCCTTCTGCCTCTTCTCCTCCTGCTGAGAAAACTGCACAAAAAAACAGCAAGAGCAGGAGTAAAGAAGTGTTTTTAGTCCACTACAGTCTGAAAAGGTTCATTTGATTTTCTGAAAACTAATAATCTTATTTTTTACTTGCAACTTCTACTGTCCATAGCCCGTTTATCATTTTAGAGCAAACTAGGTTCATTTGTAATTTTGTCACTGCATTAAAAAAAAAAAAAGACCAGTGACATCACATGACTCTTTAGTCCTGCAGACCCCACCCTCCTCCACCCTCACTCTCCCCTTTAATCCTGCAGACCCCACCCTCCTCCACCCTCACTCTCCCCTTTAATCCTGCTCCACCCTCACTCTCCCCTTTAGTCCTCCTCCACCCTCACCCTCCCCTTTAGTCCTTCTCCACCCTCACTCTCCCCTTTAGTCCTATAAACCCCATCCTCCTCCGCCCTTACTCTCCCCTTTAGTCCTCCTCCACCCTCACTCTCCCCTTTAGTCCTGCAGACCCCACCCTCCTCCACCCTCACCCTCCCCTTTAGTCCTCCACCACCCTCACTCTCCCCTTTAGTCCTCCACCCTCACTCTCCCCTTTAGTCCTATAAACCCCATCCTCCTCCGCCCTTACTCTCCCCTTTAGTCCTCCTCCACCCTCACTCTCCCCTTTAGTCCTCCTCCACCCTCACTCTCCCCTTTAGTCCTCCTCCACCCTCTCTCTCCCCTTTAGTCCTCCTCCACCCTCACTCTCCCCTTTAGTCCCCCAGACCCCATCCTCCTCCACCCTCCTCTTCCATTTAGTCCTATAAACCCCATCCTCCTCCACCCTTACTCTCCCCTTTAGCCCTATAAACCCCACCTTCCTCTGTCTTCACTCCCCCCTTTAGTCCTCCAGACCCCACCCTCCTCCACCCTCACTCCCCCCTTTAGTCCTCCAGACCCCACGTTGAACACATTTCAGTCACACATAGAAAAAAACTGAAGCCGTGCCGTTTAGTCGTCTCTTTCAGACCCGTGCTCTCCGGTTGAGGGGTACCTGTTTGATCCTCTCCCGGTCCTCCGCGGGGGTGCTGTTGGACTGGATCCGCAGGCTCTTCTTGAACATGGTCATTCGAGTCTTGGCTTCGCCCCTTTGGATTTTAGGAAGACGACTTTTCTCCTGTTGCTGTCGAGCTTTCAGGATCTCGACCATTCTCTGGTTGTAGCACTGCATCTGTTCTTGCTCCTGAAGACAGAAAAAGGTTTTATCGTTGTTATGTAACGCAAAACGAATTGACGGATGTATTCAAAATATCATCACATTAAGGTACGCTCCGGTTATATTTATGGATGGGACAATAAACAATAATATCGTTTATCGTGATAAAAAGTGTTGACAATAATCGTTCGTGGGACATTTTATATAATCGTGATAATCGGCAACAAAGATAATCACCATTATATCACCTGAATGTGCAGAAAAAAATGACTTATCCACAGGGGAGTCAATGGGGGGGACAAAGGGGTCTGATGTCCGGGGTCCCAGGGTCTTAGGGGGCCCAGAACTGGACCCTCTTCCTATTAATTTGTATTACAGGGGGCCCATGTGAGGATTATCACCCCGGGTCCAAAAATTTCAGTCGACGGCCCTGCTTCTTTCATATATTGTCTGTTAAAGTTATAATTATTCATATCCACAACAACTTTAATCACTTTTATCGCAATATAATCGTTAACTACAATTATTTTGGCCATGATAATCCATCCATCCATGTTCTTCCGCTTATCCAGGGCCAGCAGTCTAAAGCAGGGACTCCCAGATTTCCCTCACCCCTGACACGTCCTCCAGCTCCTCCGGTGGGACCCAAAGGCCAGCCGAGAGACATAGTCCCTCCAGCGTGTCCTGGGTCTTCCCCGGGGCCTCCTCCAGGTGGGACATGCCCGGAACACTTCAATACGGAGGCGTAATCATCACAAAATGTCAATATCGTCGAATGCCTAGCTTGGACTGATAGCAACCAGCCACCGAAACGTGATATGAGAAGAACGCTAACTTCATTTTAACGATACTCAGACATACTGTACTGTACTGTAACTGCCTTCATGTGCGTACCTTCTCGTGCTTCTTGAGGAGCTGGTGTCTCTGGAGGAAGTACTGGTCTTTGAGCTGCTGCTTCAGGAGCTGATGTCTCTCATGGAGGTTCTTCTCCTCCATCTCCCATATTGTCGCCTCACGCTCTGGAGATCACGAACATAACACAGTTAGAAAGGCTCGACATACTGTACATACCATAACAATTAAAGGACATGTATACTAAACCAGCCATAATGAGCTTTTGACCTGGTTATAATGGTGCTTCCTGCATTTAAAGGGTCAATATTACACTTTTCCTGATTTCCTGATATATGTTATGTTTCCTTGTCACAAACAGACCTGGGGTTGTGTTTTTTTTTGTTTCATTCACACATGTTTAACACACAAACCCTGCATATTTAAGCTGAGTTCTTCTCTTAAACTGAAAACACTCTGTTCCACCTTGTGATGTCATCATGTGGTAATACAGGAAGTGCTCCACTGTGTTTTTAAACTCCATATGCCTTAACTAGAATCATTTAGATAATTTCAGCCCTGGAATTGCCAATTTCTACTGAACTAAAGGTAAAAAGGAGCTGTGAACTAGAAAACTACCCCTTCATGACATCACAAGGTGGAACAGAGCATTTTGAGCTTGAAATGTAGACAGATGAATAAACCAGGATTACTCAAACATGTGTGAATGAAACAAAACACAACTCCAAGTCTGTTTTTGAGGAGGAAACAACATTATAACATGACTAAAATCTCAGAAGAATAATCTTTGTGTAATATACGACCTTTAAGGTTTGAGTGCTCAGAAACTTCCTGTTTTCTCTCTCCTATCCCAGCCCACATTCCTGTACTTTGAATCTTAAATTTTTAATAATTGTAACCAAGTGATACATGTAGGAAAAAATATCACATAGCCACACTCATAGATATAACACAAATGAATCTGCTGCTTGCTACGGTGAAATACCACCATGAATTTCTATTATTAAGCTGTTTAAGAATAATACAGATAATACAAAATCTATAATCTACTTGTCTTACAGCTCAAAAATAAATATATATATATGTCAAAGTTTCACCTCGTATTAGTTCTTGCTTCTTGTTGAGACACTCCCTCTCCTTCTCTGCAATTTCCTTTTTATTGTTGTAAATGATCTTCTTTAGCGTCGTGTCCAAGTATTCCTTCTGATCGGCCAGAAACTGTTCCTCCTGTAGAACAAAAATGAGACGCTGAAACAAAGGCCTCCACAGAGAGAACAGCGTCCTGCGTTACACCAGACCTCTTTAATCTTCATGTCCTGAAAGCTGGACATGAATTGCTTCATAGATTCTTTGCGTGATCGTCTGGGCAGTTTGTCAACGCTCTGTTTGACCTACAAAGACAAAGACGTAAAAATGTAGACAATACACGGTTTTACTTATTTCCCCCAAAAAATAGATATTGTCATTTTGGTTGTCTACTTTTATTTTCGTTTACTGTTTAAACATTGAAATGATTTTATTGAGAAATGGTCAAATTGCTCCAGTGGACACTCGTCACTCAGCACAGAGGGGGCGGGGTTGCCAGATATGCTCCAAAAAATGCTCCTCTAGCGCTGCACTGTTCTCCATGTACCAGCGTTAACCGCAGTGGTAGATGAAGTACCAAGTTTTGTTACTTCAGTAAAAATACAGATACAGAAGCAAAAAGTTACTCAAATAAAGTAAAAGTATCACATGGAAAAATCTACTTAAGTAAAAGTTTTTAACTGTTTAAAAATGTACTTAAAGAATAAAAAGTTGTGTTGTTCATTTATTTAAGTGAAAAATTTAGTGATATTGATTAAAAAATGATATATATTTTGGTCACAGTAACAACACGACTTATAAAGTGACTCTTATGTGTTTATTTGGTCAAATAGTTGTATATTTCTTACACATGGGTTTGTAATGTATATATACAAAACACTGATAGAGCTATTAAAATGAATAAACAAAGTGAAGGTAGAATTATAATCGGTTCCTCTTGCATTTGAGTGTCTTTAAGTTAAAACTTGCACTTAACTCTTTCAGTGCTTGCCTTTTTTTTTTGTAAAAGCAACCTCTGGCTTACCACTGTTTTTTGTTTTTTTGTTTTAATTTTCAACAACTTTACTTTGGAATACACATTTTGCATGGATTGCAAAGGACATCTGCTGGATATTTAATATTCATAGGACATATTTACATTAACTTAGTGCCTCTTTATAACCCCACCCCCTTCCTCCTCAGAAATGTAAAAATGTTAGATGTTAGAAAAATGTTAGAAATGTTCTCAATATTGTAATACCCAGCCAATATTGCAATAACGGCCAATAATGTCATACTTAATCGGTTGGTACAAGGTCTAAAGTGCAGACTGAAGCTGGCAGAACAGTTCTACAGTTAAACTCTGCCTTTGTGACGTGGTTCAGACAGATGGTGCTGCTGCTTACCTCTTTCTTCCTGAGCTTCATCTGGTCCTGGAACCTGTGCAGGGCCCTCTCCTGCTCGGCCTTGATGCGTCTCGTCTCGTCTTTGAGCTTCACCTGATGATCCGCCTCCATCTTCTCGATCGTCTGCTTCTGGTGTTTCTCAAGGTTCTCCAGCTCCACGTCGTAGTGCTTCTTCTTGGCCTGGAGAGAGGAAACTTTGTATTCATATTCCCCCCAAAAAGGAGGACATTGTAAAAGTACTGCCTCTGCACGAGTATGACTTCTGTCGACATCGAGATTAATGTTCAGAACTGAAGTTATCGTAAAACGAAGATGGATATGAAGAGAGGACATGGCAACGTGGGCAGAACGAGAAAAGCAGGCAATATTTAAATCATTTATCTGCTAATGGAGAGAAAAATTAGCACAAAAGACCAAGGAATAAGATAAAACTACTGAAATTAAAGGCAAAATATGTAACTTTTCTGGTAGACCACCATCTGCTCGTCTAAATTTATACATTATTTTATTTTTATTATTTGCATACAATGTCGCACAGTATGGCATTAACGCAATCGACTTTGTTTATTAAATTACAATTTATTTATTTATTTATTTTTTTTTATAAAGTGTGTAGGGTCACCTCTCCACAGATCTGCCCTATAACTTGTCCAGAAGGAACGAACTGCCCGTTACCAAGGAGATGAATAAGTTTAACGTCACATTGGGTCACATTTTAGGCAAAGGAGTACGGTCACCTCTCCACAAGTTTGATCTATAACTTGGCCAACAGCAGGTGGAATAAACTTTCCGTCACCAAGGAGATAGATACGTTTAATGCCATACTAGGTAACATTTTAAGCAAAGGAATAAGTAATATGTCCAAGGATACACGCAAGTAACGACACTTTAAGTCATTTTATCTAACTGGTGAACTGTTTGGGAGGCGTTTGGTTTCATTTCTTATGTTCTGGTTATAATGTAAAGCTCGTCATATGTCGGTTCTTGACACATACGTTCATCTCCTGGTCGAACTTCCTCTGCATCTGCTCCTTCTGAGACTCCAGTTTGGCGTTGAGTCCGGCCTGAGCGCGATGTTCCTCCTTCTGCAGCAGACGCAGCTCACGCAGCTCCTGACGCCTGCGCAACAACGTGGATTTAAGTGAAGAAAATGAGATATAATGTGCAGAATGTGATATCTATGTACTGTATTCCCGGATTATAAATCAAAAAATGCATAATAATGGAGAAAAAAATGTGGTTGTCAAAAATCGTACATATGTTTCCTTTAAACTAAGTGGATTAGATCAAGAAGGAACCTTTTCATAATTATATTTCACACACAAAAAAATAAATAAATCACCGAAAACTCTTCTTTACACAAGGTAAATTAAAAGCCTTCTCAGTTTTCTAAAATTACACTTTTTTTTTTTTAGACGTTTTTCGCCAATAAACTGAAATTAATATTGCAACCTTAATGCATTGCAGATTGACAGACAGTTATAAAAGATTCAAATAGAAGTAGAAGAAGTCAAAAACAAAGGTACAATATAGTTCAAAATAGTTCGGGAATAAATCATGAGTAGAATTGCATTCATGGTGTAGTTACAGCCATGACCACTAGATGGAGTAGGAACATTATTTTGAAAAGGGCACTTCTTATGACACTAAACTAGTCAAGCAAAATATCACTTCAAATATTATTAGCTTCTTTCCTTTTCTTTTTCGTAAACAAGAAAAGTTCAGAGCTGCCCAATAATTCAAAGGAAAAACTGTTCCCTGTAATATAAACATAAGTATATTTTTAACTCTAAGCACATTTCGTCTTTCCCCAGAGATTTTGTCAGTCCAGGGCAAAGAGCCAGACCACAACAGTGACATATTTGGCTGGTTGTTGTTTTGACTGGCGCTCGTACCTCAGAAACCTCATCTCCTCGTCCTTCTTCTCGTCATCGCGGATGATTTTGGATGTGGTCACGCTGACCTCAACACCGTCAATCACAAACTTCCTGGTTCTCTTCAAGGTCTTACTGGAGAAGTCCTAAAACACAAGGGAAATGTTTTCAGTGCACAGGACAAATATTATGACTATTCTACATTTTAAATACAAATGTGATGGATCATGGATGTTTTTATTCTTTTTTTTTTTTGGTATTTTATTTGTCTGTAAAGAGACAGCACATATCACAATTTTATTTTTCCTTTATTTATTTAATGTAAGACAGACTGTGTGTGTGTTATATTTCTGTGATTTTAGAGGGGGTAAGGTGGAGACGGCAGGAGGGTGCTAGTTTTGTCCTGTGAATGTGTCTTTTTTATATCGATGTCGGCTCAAATGAGTATCTAGTCCCGGTGCTAGTTTTAGTATCGGTTAGTATCTGATTCATGATTTATTTTTTTTATTTATTTTTTTAGTGGCGCAAAGGACTACAGATAGAAAATAGCATTTTGCTAAAATCTGGTGCAGCCATCTTTTTAATGTATCTGCACGTTGTCCTTCAAATAAATAAATAAAATAAAAATAAATAAATAAATAAGTACTAGTAGTTCGTAAATAAGAAAATAAGGTATAGAGAATATCGATGGGGGGGGGAAAAAAAAAAAGTAATTAAATAATAGTAAAAATAGTGATAAAATAATAGTAAAAAAATAAAATAAAATAAAAATAATTAAAAAAAAAATAAAATCATCATTATTATCATCATCATCATCATCATCATCATCATCATCATCATCATCATCATTATTATTATTGAAAGCCACTATGAGGAAAAAACTAAAACGAGATAACACATATTCCATTGTTTTGCACTTGGACTTTGATTTAAATGTTGTATGTTCAGATATTTCATTTTAAATACCGATACAAGGAAGAAAGAGGCAGAGCAGGACGTCAGCCTGTGTTGACAAAGATATCCATGTTCCTGTCTGTCTGGTTCTACTATGTTACGCAACAGAGACGATGAATCTTTTTCCTCCATCACCGACACAAAAAGCCACAACATTTACATCTCACCACATCTAATATTAGGATCCTGGAACGTGTGATATGCAAAAGAACTGGACAAACAGACACTCATTTCTGCAGAAGTCAAACGAAATTATAAGAACAATGATTTTACAGGCACAAAACTGCTTGATTAAACTGGAAAATTCAAAATCTGTTCAAATATGGTGGACGATAGCTTTATGCCTGTATAAATCTTCTACTTTTTACTGGTTTTGCTCATTAATGTGAAGCAAAAAAACTTGTATTGAAGCTAGTTTGCTATAAATTAAGTCAAATATTCAGTTATATCATATGTTTAGGGGTTGTCGATATATCTGTATTGGCGTAATTGCACAACTAATTTTTTTAGCATCCTGACAGCAAAAATAACATTAGACATTTATAAGATGGAAGAGACGACAAACATGGCTGGTTTGTGTCTTGTTGGGAAAAGTGGGTTAAATACGCAAATCTAAAAAAGCCTAATTGTATTTAAGAGTGTAAGTAAACGGATGAATGATGCAGTTTGTGTTCGCTCCTTTTTGTTCCATTTGTTTTCTGTTTTTTGTGTGGAAATGATGGGAAGAGAAAACGTTCATGTTAAATGTTCCCGACATTGTAAAATATTAAAATTTTTACATAAATTAATTAAAATAAATTAATAAAATTTGAAATTATTTTGTCATTAATCACACAGCCAATATTAAAATGTTGCATATTTTCGAAATGAGACTCACAATTTTATCAATAATTCAATATACAGTTGTCCCTCAGTATATCGCGGTTCATCTTTCGCGGCCTCGCTGTTTCGCGGATTTTTTTGTGCAATTTTGAGCGTGCATTGTGTTCTGCGTCCTGATTGGCTGAGGGACTGTAGACCATTGTCCATCAGTCTCCTCCGTGTCTCCTGTACAGTACAGAATGTGTCAGACAAATTTACATAAATGTTGGATCACAGTGTGACTCTGAAGTGCTGTATGTTTGCACTAAGAAAAAGACACCAGGAAGAAGAAGCACGATCAGAGAAACTGAAACACACGTGAGTCACTATTAATAATTTCTGCACTGTTGATCATTACAATCTAATTTGTTACAGTATTTCTAAAAGTTATCATTTTGAATTACAGCATAGGAAAGTGTTCATATTTTTCTCAATTTCTCAAATGTTTGGGCCTGAAAACAGGTCTTGATCTTTTGTTTCTTTCTATAATACTGCACTTATTTTAAAAAATGTACCAAGGTTTGAACTTTGAGCGTGTTTAAACGAGAGAGAAATGTGAGAAAATGTTAATGTCTGTGTGAGAAAAGTGTATAAAGTGTGTGGTGAGGAGTTTTAGAATAACTGTAAAAAATAAAGCTGATACTTTGCAGATTTCACTTATTCCGGGTTATTTTCACAACACAACCCCCACGATAAACGAGGGACCACTGAATTGTGTTTTTCTGCCGTTTATTTATTGCAGCTCGTGATTTGTTTAACGATATTGTACATTTAGAATCGTTTTTCTGGTTTAAATCTGCTCTTAGGCTTTTGTTTCAGTACACATCTGACAAGTACAGGTCTCTGGAGTCCTGTAACCCTTGAACACACTCGCATTTCCTGTGTGGGTGGTGCAACAGTGTCGTGTCTTGTTTGAAACATAGATTTTCTTCACTGCACATTTGAAAGAAATACTGAGAACAAGTCAACTCAGGTCTAAGGTTTTATACAGATTTCTTGCCAGTGGATATTTTGTGGTTTGTTTTTTGTTCCTGTATAAATCTACACTGCTGCTCAGTCAATAAGAAAAACAGTAGATGTACAGCCATTTTTGAACCTATGCATTAACTTTTTTATTTTATTTTAATTTTTTTTATCCAAATAAAATCCAAAAGTGTGCTAAAATGTGCCTGTAAATGTCCACTCTGAATAAAAATACTAATATAATAAAATAAATAAATACATAAAAGAATAAATAATAAAAAAAATAAATAATAAAAAAATAAATAAAAAATAAAATAAATAATACAAAATAAAATAAATATTAAATAATACAAATAAATAACTTTAGAAATTACTTAACTTTACAAATGACTTTACATCACTATCAAATATTACCTTTATAGTCCAATGTTACTCATCTTAAAAACTGAATTATCAAACTAAATGCCTTTTTCCTGTATAAGCAGCTCTTGAGGTTTGTACTGTCTGTACCCAATTACAAAGTGTTTTATTTTATTGTCAGAATTAGGAAGTTTGCACTTAGCATAATAAGTGTTGTGAAAAGCTCTTGTAAACTCATCATGGTGAATAATTAGGATGTGGAAAACGCAGAAGGTAAGTGAGTAAACCATTTAAAATGAACTAGTTCTGCAGGGTGTCCATAAAGTCTCTTTACAATATAAAAATGTAATTACAAAGGCAGTTGATAAGACATATTAAATAGATTTGTTCTGTTATCCTCAGTGGTTATTAACGTTTTTAAGCACATTGCATTTTTTTGTATTTCAGGCGTCCTGTTGATTAAAGAGGCAACGTTTTGAATGAACCCTTAAGAAATGGCTCAAGAGAAGGCATAATGCGTATCTTTGGATTTCTTTCTATGGGAATACGGACCAAAGATACAGGACATTACTGAACTAAACCAAAAGATACAGATGTGATTGAACCATTGATGAGGCTCTGCTACAGCGAACACGGCAAGAAACTGAGTACAGTCTTGATGTGCTTCGTAGAGGTGTAATAAATGCGTTAAAAAACTTTGGAAACCACCGAGTACAATAGAAAGTCTGATTAAGAACAGCAAAACACTATTTTTTACACAAAATGATCTAATTTTCAACACGGACATCATCATAGTTTCTCTCTTCTTTCTAATATCTCACACTTTAAAGGCCCTGTGCACGATTATCTCCAGGTATTTGAGCAAAATACTCCTAGTACAGACTTATTGTGTTGTATAATCAGCTCTTGAGGTCCAAATATGTCGGCCGTGTGCTGCCTGCATCCAATTATAAAGCGTTTCACTGTCTGATAATAAGGTAGTGCGTGTTAGCATACTAGTTGTTGGATTTACTGTGACGGCAAAACTGCACTCTGGCCTGTGTGAAAAATGTGGGAGAAAAAGTGTTTATAAACTCATTGCAGTCAGTTAGGATGCTCAGAATGCATAATGTCAGTGAGGGATAACTTTGGACCAATGCAAACTGTTTACAAGTTCTGTTTTTCATGTTTTAAGGCAGTAAAAATCAGGGACAGAGACTTTAAACTATTCAGAAAGGGTCAAAAATGTGTTTCTATTTAGATAAATGTACTATTTAGTTGCTTAAAGTGCCGATACTTACTCAAATCTATATTGTGTCATCAAGTCACCCTGTATTTTTCATGTTTTTCAGTCAGTCAAAAAGGTACAACATCTATAATTACCTCATTCATAAACATTTTAAATCCATTTCCACACCTAAGTAGCACCGTTTACCCAACTCCGCTCCAATTCAGAGACAAACACACACATCCACCGGTCCAGTCAGTCGTCACTTCCTTATTTACTGGAGACGGAGGAAAGTAGGAGATGGATGACACCGATGTCAGACGGAGCTTCCTTTAAGGTCTCTACAGCTGAGCAAACACCAGCGTCTGATGGAGTCCAGACCAGACACATACTCTGTCTCAACACCGGTGTACTCAGTGACTCTGCGCCTGTTTATTTTTGTACAACACTGAATGAATGGGTTCACTTCCTGCCATTCATAAATACTGACACTACAACTCATCACTGTGTACTATGGCTGTTTGTACTATCGTTAAAGCCGTAGTGCGATTTAAAACGAAGCTATAGGTTCAGCGGAATAAGGGGTTTAGTTCTGTTTTAGTTCTTGTTTAGCCCTGAGTTCAGACTTGTCAAATACTAATTGATACTAAAACTACTATTCGAACTCATAATCAATAGTTTTTTGAGCAGGTATCGATACTGAAACCAAAAAAAGGGACATAACTGGATAAAAATGGACCTTTCCTGAACAGTTTCATCTTGAGTTTTATCAGAACTAGTGTAAAACTACATAATAATAAACCAATGCCATTATTTTGTGTTGGAAATTACAATATTATTTATAAAAGAGCTTTAAAAATATCATTTGGGTATCAAAATTCTACTCTTTAATATCAAAATCGAGTTTTAGTATCATGACAGTACTACCAGTTCCAGGTTTTGGTCCAGTTTTAGTCCAACTCTGAACTAAACCTGAACAGTTTCCGTCTTGGCCCAGATCTTGTGTCTTTTGGCAAATGTTTAGCTCAGTTTCAGTGCTGGAAAAGTCTTATTTAAGTATTTATTTTTAGTCCATCTTGTTAAACTTGGACTAAACTTGGAACCAAAGCCAGACTAGATCTAAACCAGGACTAAAAGAGGAGCAAACCAAGTCTACATCTGGACTAAATGTGAGCTTAAACCAGGACCAAAGCGGGACCAAAGCGGGACCTAAGCGGGACCTAAGCGGGACCTAAGCGGGACCAATGCGGGACCAAAGCGGGACCTAAGCGGGACCTAAGCGGGACCAAAGCGGGACCTAAGCGGGACCTAAGCGGGACCTAAGCGGGACCTAAGCGGGACCTAAGCGGGACCTAAGCGGAACATAAGCGGGACCAAAGCGGGACCAAAGCGGGACCTAAGCGGGACCTAAGCGGGACCTAAGCGGGACCTAAGCGGGACCTAAGCGGGACCTAAGCGGGACCTAAGTGGGACCTAAGCGGGACCTAAGCGGAACATAAGCGGGACCAAAGCGGGACCAAAGCGGGACCAAAGCGGGACCAAATTGAACGCAGCCTTAGAGTCACTGTGAACTGTAGAGTGAGTGTGTATTGTCACCGTCTGCTCCTGAAGTGAACCTTTCGTTTCCTTCTGCAGAACAGGAAGTTGCTGAAACAAAGTCCGGTCTGATTCATGCTTTTCAGTCTTTTCCTATATATGTATATATATTTATAAAAAATCTATGAAATTAAGGTGTATAGTCTGACATTTGTTGTCAAATTCTGGTTCAGAGCTTTAGAGCTGGGCACATTCACTCTTTTCTGTGTCTTTTCTGTTGGTCTATGTCCTGGTCTATGTCCTGGTCTATGTCCTGGTCTATGTCCTGGTCTATGTCCTGGTCTATGTCCTGGTCTATGTCCTGGTCTATGTCCTGGTCTATGTCCTGGTCTATGTCCTGGTCTATGTCCTGGTCTATGTCCTGGTCTAATCCATTGTCCTTTAAAGCTACCTAACCACTGCACTACTCCGATGTTTGTGGTACTCCATGCATCTATATGTGCAACTAGTAGTAGAGGTATTAGTAGTAGTTCTTGTAGTTGTAGCAGTCCTGGTCTTTCTTACTCCCCTGTCCCGTCTCAGTCCCCTGTCCCGTCTCAGTCCCCAGTCCCGTCTCAGTCCCCAGTTCCGTCTCAGTCCCCAGTCCCGTCTCAGTCCCCAGTCCCGTCTCAGTCCCCAGTCCCGTCTCAGTCCCCTGTCCCATCTCAGTCCCCTGTCCCATCCCCTGTCCCGTCTCAGTCCCCAGTCCCGTCTCAGTCCCCTGTCCCATCTCAGTCCCCTGTCCCATCTCAGTCCCCAGTCCCATCTCAGTCCCCTGTCCCATCTCAGTCCCCTGTCCCATCTCAGTCCCGTCTCAGTCCCCTGTCCCGTCTCAGTCCCCTGTCCCGTCTCAGTCCCCTGTCCCGTCTCAGTCCCCTGTCCCGTCTCAGTCCCCTGTTCCATCCCCTGTCCCGTCTCAGTCCCCTGTCCCGTCTCAGTCCCCTGTCCCGTCTCAGTCCCCTGTCCCGTCTCAGTCCCCTGTCCCATCTCAGTCCCCTGTCCCGTCTCAGTCCCCTGTCCCATCTCAGTCCCCTGTCCCATCTCAGTCCCATCTCTCCCAGTCGAGCCGGTGCATGTGCAAATGTGGACGCACCGTAACTCCAAACTCAGCTACACCCAGCGTCTTTATATTAGCAGAAGACGTGTGAACCCACTGCTCTTAGCGACGGCCCTGCTTTGTTCTTGGCGAGTTTCCTGTTGTATAAAGTGTTCTGGAAAATCCTCTCACTCAATAACAGCATTTCCATTCCACTGGCTCCATAAACCTCCATAGTTCACTACAAGACAATAGAAGATACACAACAGGATCATTCAGTGAGAGGAGGCGCTCGGTCCTACACAAAGGCGACATTGGCTGGACACTCGGCTGCATATTTGCTGCATATTTGGCCTTATGAACTCAGTCTGTGCCATTCCAACTATGAAAGAATCTGTTACATTGTTTTTCACTGGGGAATAGGAAAAGAGGCATGCTAAAACGGTGACTGTATAAAGTAAATTGTACTACTAATGCTACTACAACATATTCTGAAGTGCCCCAAGAGCCGATTTAAACCACTTTTACAGCTTAAATCTGATCATAAAGCCAAAAAATAACCAAAAACTCCCCAGTACTGTAAAGAAAATGGTCACACGATAAATACTGACCCCAAAAATATAGTTCCAACAGACAGATCCTTCATATACAGAATGATCTGTCGATGTAGTAACTTTTGTGAAGGCTGAAATGCTATAACTACGACTACTGCAACTAATACTACAACCAACTACCAACTAGTTCAACTACTACTACTGATATTACTACCACTACTACAACTTCTACTTCAACTGCTTCAACAACAACTACATCTACAACTACTTCAACTTCAACAACTACTTCAACAACTACAACTACTTCTAATTCTACTTCAACTACAACTACTTCAACTACAACTACTTCCAATTCAACTACAACTACTTCTAATTCTACTTCAACTGCAACTACAACTACTTGTAATTCTACTTCAACTATAACTAGTTCTACTTCAACTACTACTACTACAACTACAACTACTTCAGTTACAACTACTTCTACTTCAGCTATAACTACTTTAACTACAACTACTTCTACTTCTACTACAACTACTTCAACTACAACCACAGCTACAACTACAATTACTTAAACTACAGCTACAACTACTTCAACTACAACTACTTCAACTACAACTACTTCAACTACAACTACTTCAACGACATCAACTATTTCTTCTTCAACTACATCAACTACTTCTACATCAACTACAACTACTTCAACAACTTCTTCTACTTCAACTACAACAATTCTACATCAACTACTTCAACTACAACTACTTCTACATGAACTACTTCTACATTAACTACTTCTACATCAACTACTTCTACATCAACTACTTCTACATCAACTACTTCTACATCAACTACTTCTACATCAACTACTTCTACTTCTACTCCTTCGTTCCCAGGAGTGAGGTGACGTCAGCAGCTCCATTATTCTGTGCACAGATCTATACAGTTCATGGACTTTGAAAGTACAGAAAAAATATTGTTAAAAGCAACAGGACGAGTTAGTCTGGAAATGTGATAAGATCCACTGTAAAACCACGGTCCACTCATCCAATAAATAATAAATATGAAACAGGCTTTTTATGACCGTGAAATCGAAGGTCTAAAATCAATAAAGCGTCAGCATCTCGCCCAAAGTGAAAAGGCTCCTCTGACGGGACACAGTCACTGCTCTGTTTAGGACGGCCCACTCCCACACGCCTCACAATGCACTTTCAGTTCCTCCGCAGCCCAGGAATTAAAGTCGGTTTTTTTCAGGGAGGGGTCGAGAGCGAAGGGGAAGTGCCGTAACAAACCGCCGAGGCATCAGACTATAAGACGCAGAGTGTGATTTCAACAGAAAGTTCAAGGATTTACAGAAATGCTCACTGGGATTCGTCAATATGTGGGTCTCCAGGTTAATCAGAAGAACTTGAGCCCATCAGCGTTTAAAATAATCATTATCAGAGCTGAATTGCATAATAAAAGTCGGTGTAAATGAGGCGTATCTGTCATTTTTTCATGTTAAATTTGTTTAGCTCCAGCACAGATCTAAAAGCAGCTCTGAGGGTCAAAATGAGGCTGCTGTCTGTGGAATTATCAAGTATTTTTATCATCCACGAACCAGGAAGTAGAGCAAGGGAGCTGTTAGTATGCTTCAACTACATCTGCAACTACTTCTACTTCAACTACAGCTACAACTACAACTACTACTTCAACTAAAGCTACAACTACTTCAACTACAGCTACAACTACAACTACTTCTACTTAAACTACAACTAGTTCTACTTCAACTACTTCTACTTAAACTACAACTAGTTCTACTTCAACTACTTCTACTTCAACTACAACTACTACTTCTACTACAGCTACAACTACTACTTCTACTACAGCTACAACTACTTCTACTTCAACTACAACTTCAACTACTTCTACTACAGCTACAACTACATCTACAACTACAGCTACTTCAACTACATCTACAACTACAGCTACTTCAACCACATCTACAACTACATTTACAACTACTTCAACTACATCTACAACTACTTCAACTACATCCACAACTACTTCAACTACATCTACAACTACTTCAACTACATCTACAGCTACTTCAACTACAGCTACAGCTACTTCAACTACAACTACTTCAACTTCAACTACTTCAACTACAACTACTTCAACCACAACTACTTCAACCACAACTACTTCAACTACAACTACTTTAACTACAACTACAGCTACAACTAAAACTGCAGCTACAACTATTTCAACTACAGCTACAACTATTTCAACTACAGCTACAACTACTTCAACTACAACTACTTCTGCTACAACTACTAAAACTCTGGCGTCTGAAATAACAGAAGAGAAAAGGACTCCGTCTGTTCCAGGTTCAGATCCTGCAGCTCTAATGGCTGTAATCTGGTTTATATTCATGTTGGACCATGTCTGTTCATTAATGTATAGTACCAGTCAAATAAACAAATATATAAAAGAATAAATCAATAATTTGTGAATAGGCCTGGGACGATATTAAACTTGCAAAAGACAAAATAATTGAGATAAACGATTATATCACAATAATTATTAAAGTTGTTGACAGTAAAAATGTTATGGATATGAATCATTAGAATTTTAATATTATGAACAAGTTCCATGTTTAAACAACTTATATAGTATTGTACTTTGTCTTCAGTGAAAACAGCTACACTTTAGTAAAAAATATTCTGGAAAAACAGGGCCGTCGACTGAAATTTGGCATCCCGGGACAGTAATCCTCACATGGGCCCCTCTCTAATACGAAGTAATAGGAAGAATTTCTCCAACTCCGGACCCTTTGTCCCCCTGTCGACTCCCAACTGCAAATTAATAGTTTTTTTCTGCGCATTCAGGTGATATAACAGCTATTACAGCTTTGTTAGCGATTATCACGATTATATAAAATGTCCCATGGATGATTGTCGTCGACCCTTTTTATCACGATAAATGATATTACAATACATTTTAATGCGCAATATTTATCATGTACACAATTTCTTTGCAATAATGGGGAGATTTTTAAGTTTTTTTGTAGTAAGGTAAGATTTGAGCTGTAGAGAGTAAAATAAATAACTTGTAAAGCTAATTACTGTTTCATTCTGCTCTCTATTATTGCAATTAAGGATGGGACAATAAACAATAATATCGTTTATCGTGATAAAAAGCGTCGACAATAATCGTTCGTGGGACATTTTATATAATCGTGATAATCGCCAAAAAAGATAATCGCCATTATATCATCTGAATGTGCAGAAAAAAAACGACTTATCCACAGTGGGGGGGACAAAGGGGTCTGATGTCCGGGCCCCGGGGGTCCCAGGGTCTTAGGGGGCCCAGAATTGGACCCTCTTCCTATTAATTTGTATTACAGGGGGCCCATGTGAGGATTATCGCCCTGGGCCCCCCAAATTCAGTCGACGGCCCTGCTCCTCCATAATATTCTCTGTTAAAGTTATAATTATTCATATCCCACAACAACTTTAATCACTTTTATCGTGATATAATCGTTAATCGCAATTATTTTGGCCATGATAATCGTCAAAATTTCAGTATCGTCCCATGTCTAGTTGTCATGTCTTTTAATGATACTAATATTTTATCGTAACAGGCCGAACTTCAGCGCCTTTAACTTGGACTCACCCTGGATATGATCACGTTGTTGTTGATTGACATGTCCATGCTTTCGGACGCTACACTTCCAGGATACGACACCCGGGAGTTGTTGAAGACTCCGTTGACGTAAGGAGACACTGGCTCCGAGTTGCTCCTGATGGACGTCCTCTCCGGGGTGGTCTTCGTCGAGCTGGTCCTGGGCACGGGCGTTTGAGCCGCGGGGACGGGGGAGGCGTGGGTCGGCCGTAGGAGAGATGGGATGTACCATTTGGACGCAGGGAGTTCTCTCTGCTCCTGGGTTTTGGGCCGGTCCGGATCAGAGGGGTCGATGATGAGGTTGACCTGTTCCTCGGACACTTCGCCCGGGGGGTAGAGCGGGAGGCTGCTCGGTCTCTGGAGTCTCCACGACAACCTTCAGGAAACAAAAACAGATTAGTAATTTCAACTTTTTAACAGGGTCATATTATGTAAAATCAACTTTTATGAGCTCTTAACACTAATTTATTTCAATTGATTCATGTTTGTCCTGTATTGTCCTGCATTCGAGACACAAGCGCAGAGAAAAATGCCGTTTTCACCTACCCCCTATCTCTGAACACCGCTCAGTACTTGTTATGGTCAAACGCCACAAAGAAGAGGAGGGTCAGTTCTGCAGTTTGAATTGAAAGTTTCCATTATGAAGACATTTTCGATCAATATTCCAGCTTATAATGAACAGAACACAAAAACCATGATCCATGTATTGTCCAGTATCATCGCTTGTTACAGCCCTAGGTCTTAAAGTTATTTTCATTTGTTAGTATTTGCCTGTTATGTTTTGGCATTTGACTGAATTTCTCCCCTTTCCCCCATGAAATCCTGGCTGTGTGAGTCCTCGCTGGTGATTGGACGACTGTTTTCCCACACTGGCCAATCGTGTGGCTCACCTGCAGCCGCCTCCCTCTACTTAAGGAGACTGAGCTCACCTGGTCGCGGCTGCTGACCTTTGTGCGGCCAGTCTGCCTTTATGTACACGTCTCATTTAGTTAGTCACTCGTTTGTCCCCGTGTCTAACTTTGTATGTTTTGCGACACTCCGTAGCTGTTAGTATTTGTGATTTATGCGTCTCTCGTTCTTGTTTTCGGACACTCGTGGTTTGTTTTTCGTGTTATGTGTCCCCTCGTTTTTAATAGGCCTCCATCACCAGTTTTCCATGACACTTTAGGTTCCTTTGTTTTAAACATTTACGGAAATATGTGAGTCCACTTTTGTTACTTTTTTGTCTTTTACAACCCTGTACATTAACTTACTACTTCATTTCACCATTTTTTCATCTGGTTTTAGTTACGTCCCTGACCCTAGACGAGCTGGGTTGTAACATCGCTCTAGTTTAATACTGACATATTTATTCATCGACACATTTTTAAACGCTGCATTGTAACAGTATCTGCCGAGATACCAAAGAAACTGAAACATACGGCTGAGGTTCACACGCAGTAGTAGACTTGTTGAAGTAGACTTGTTTTAGGCCAGATTTATTCATTTTTAATAATCTTTTCATTTAAGTTTTTGTATCTGCAGTAAATATTGTGCACAAATACTAAAGAGCCAGTGGTAAAAGTGTTTAAATATGAGTTTCTTTTAGTTTTTTTAGCACATAAAGCTAATACAAACCAGAAGTACCAATCGAAATGTTTGAAAGCCATGGATATTGTCTCAATCAGGGGTTCCCAGAGTGATGAAAAGTTTGCACAGTTTCCATAGCAATTAACAATTTTTCCAAATTAAAAATTCTATTTTTTAAAAGTCTATCGTCCAGGTCTGATCCATAATAAAAGTCAAAAGTTAAATCTGTCAACTGGACAAAAAGTTGTAGGAGTGAAGACGTTTCACTGCTCATCCAAGCCGCTTCTTCAGCTCATTGTTATAGGCGCCATTTTGAGGACTTTTCAACATTCGAAAGACACAAAGCAGCTGAAACCCATGAATCCAAAACCTAAAATCAAACATCTCACCTTGTCCTCTGACGTGGGCGTACTCTTCCCATCTTCAATCCCTGAATCTGAGCTCGAAGTCTTGGTGGACCCTTCACTTTCGAACTTCTCAGACTCCAGTAGGACATCTGCAGGCAGCCCCCCGCTGTGCACTCCCCGTTGGACAAACCCTCACGGCGGCGCTCCTCTCCTCCGCTGGCTCTTTGTGTCGGGGGGCCCGGGACCGCCACGTCCTCTGTCGGGGCACCGGACTGCCCGTGCCCTTCCTGGGGGCCGGGGTCGGCGCGGGGGTGGAGGACGGGGGGTCGGGAGGGGGTGTGGTGGGGGAAGGTGTGGTGGGACTGGGGGAGGCTGTGGAGTGCTCCCCCTCCAGGCTCGTTTGACTGGTCTGACACGGCTCTTTACCTGGAGGCTGCAGAGAGAAAGAGGAAAACAAACAGATGATCAGTATCGCTCATTTTGTACCATCATTTATAACAGTAGAGTCAGGACTAAACCGGGACTAAAACCGGGACTTAACTGGCACTAAACCGGGAGACTAAACCTGAACTAAACTGGGATTAAACTGGGACTAAAACCTGGACCAAAACGGGACCAAACCTGGACCAAAACGAGACCAAACCGGGACCAAACGAGGTCTAAATGAAGTCTAAACGAAGTCTAAACCAGGATTAAACCAGGACTAAATGGGACTAAACTAGGACTAAACAAAAACCAAAACCGGGACCATACCAGGACCAAACGAGGTCTCTAAACGACATCTAAACGAGGTCTAAATGAGGTCTAGACCAGGACCAAAACCGGGACCAAACGAGGTCTAAACCAGGACAAAACAAGGGTTAAAAACGGGACTAAACCAGAACCATACCAGGACCCAAACGAGGTCTAAACGAGGGTCTAAACCAGGACTAAACCAAGACCAAACCGGAACCAAACCAGGACCACCAGGACCACCAATACAGGTCTAAACCAGGTCTAAACCAGGACTAAACCGGCACCCAAACTGGACCAAGCCAGGACCAAACGGAGGGTCTAAACCAGGAACAAAACCAGGAATAAAACTGGGACCAAACCTGGACCAACCAGGGACTAAACAAGGACCAAATTGGGACCAAACCAGGACTAAACTGGGATTAAACAAAAAAACAAAAACAAACCAAACAATGAGCGATAGAAGTATCACTCATTTAGTATAATCATTTATTACAGCAGGAATATAATCAGTAAATATTTCTCTCATTGTTACCATTTTCTACATAGATTATAAATGCAAATATTTGGGGGATTTTAAAAACATTACTTTACAAAAAGAATAAGCTGCAAGCCTCCGATGACTTTTTTTTAATATTTTCTTTATATAACTCTTTCTTTATATAACTCTTTCCCTGATTAAAGCATTACAAACTCATGTTATCACTAGTATTATGTAATTATTTTATAGCTCTGATCTAACATTTTGATATGAAAATATGTTTAGATGCGATGTTATAATCTTTCTCGAACATCTAACCTGCAGCGTTAAAGATAAAACTACAGTAAGACGGAGGAATGCGGCGTGTGCAGATTCCAGCCTGAAGATCTGATCAAACAAAGAATAATTACAGAGAATAATTACAGAGCTGCTTCATAAATCAGGCCTGACAAACTGAGACATGCTACATCCATAAAACAGAGGTCACTTTCTCAGCTTTTGTGTAAAAACTTCAGCACTCTCAGATTCTCAAATATACTGAGAAAATATATATAAAAAAAATATATATATATATGGAGTAAAGATAGCCCGAACTAGAGAGAGGTGAAAAATATGCTTTTTTTATAGGTCAGGAACAATGTAGCTTATGTTTATGTTTAAATTTCCCCATATAACATGTATTTACTGAGCTAATTGTAATTTTTTTTTTAGCATAATAAAATTGTTGTAACATTAGTGAATGCATAATAATCACGGATAATATTAACATTTAATATACCGTATTTTCCGGACTACAGAGTGCACCTGATTAAAAAGCCACATGCTTTAATTTTTAGAGAGAAAACTTGTACAAGCCGCACCCGATTTTAAGCCGCAGGTATCCCACGTAGTAATATGAAAAAGTAGCTCAAAAACACGTTCATTTGCGAGGGACTAGTGCAGTTTTACATGCTTTTTTTTACAGTGTATGCCGGCGCGTGTTCTGCATCCTGATTGGCTAAAGGATGTGCGTGTTCTGCGTCCTGATTGGTTTAAAGGGAGGTGCCGTGTTCTGTGTCCTGATTGGCTAAAGGAGGTTCGTGTTCTGCGTCCTGATTGGCTAAAGGAGGTGCCGTGTCTCCTGTACAGGACAGAATACTTCAGCCAAATTTACCAAAATATTTGATGCTGCAGCGTGACTCTGAAACAATCGCGTTGGACCTTTGTATTTGATACAAACGCCTCTGACTCGCGTTGTGGACGCTCTGGACGCGCCTCCTCCACGAGAGACTTTACATGTGAAACAACATAAAGAAGGAGGAAAAATATCATAAGGATGACAGCAGAATAAGTTTTAACAAGGAGCAAAAAGGGCTGTAACCTGCAGATGGAGTCTGCTTTGGTTTGTGGATCAGTGACTCAGGCAAAAAAGAACATTACGGGACATTACAGCGGCGCCAGGATGAAGAGGCGGGGACAGAGGAACTGAGAAATACACCTGCAGCCCCGCAAAACATATAGAATTGTAAAAAAAATAAGTTTTCTACTTTACAGGTTTATCGTTGGTTATTCATGGAACGTAACCCCGGAGATAAACAGACACTGCACTATAAGCCGCAGCGGTTTTAAAGTGTAGAAAAAAGTAGCGGCTTGTAGTCCAGAAAATATGGTAAGTAATAATATTTAATACAGATGAGGACAGCTGAAAAAGTTAATTTGTTGTAACACAGTAAAGTTTGTGGGTCGAGTAAATAATATAAATGATCGGGGTTCAATATTTGTGAGTTTACCTCTTAAATATTTCATGGTAAAGTGAAATGTTATACAACGTCAATAGGAAAAACTGGCTCTCTTTTACCACCAAAAAGCTCATCTTTACTCCCGCTCTTCAGTCAGTTCAAACTCAAATCAATCCAAGTTTGAGCTTAAAGCCTCAAATATGAACAAAATACTGTTTAATCTGACTGTAAAACCACTGAAAAACACCAGCGTATTTTTTATCCTCAGCGCTGGGCAACTTGAGGTAAGTTTGCATCTTATCCATAAATCAGCCAATTACATTTACAATACTATTCCTAAAACGTCCCAGTCAAAACAGTATGATTCATTACTTTCATGGCGTGCTACACTTTGCACGCTCCAGGGCAGAACATAAAAAAAAAAAAATACATGCCATTCTGGGGCAAGAAGTTCCCAAGACGTCTACCCCCTCCGTCTGTAATTACAACCTCCACAAAATATGACATAACACACGCCGAAGAGGAGCAGCCGCGGCGTTTTCTGTGTAAAATATGTCTTCACTTGCTCCGGTTGAGTTAAACTAAGTCATCAGACTGTTTTTACGATCAGGTGCGTCGTTCTAAGGCTTTATACGAACCTCTCTGTCTGCGCTCCAGATTTATGGTTATTACCAGTCAACAGGAAATTGGTTCTTTCAAGGTTTTAAGAGCAGAGACCATTTTGGATTTAGTCTCTGCCAGAAACTGTGTAATGTTATATTCTCTAGTTCAAAATATGGCTGTTTGGATTAAAGGGTTAATGATGTGGCTTAAAAGATGCACGTCAGCTTTATTTATGTGTTTTTTTATGATTTAGACACATTTAAAGCTAAGATAAGTGAGATATTAAATGTAAAAAAAATGATCATATTTGGACAATGTGGTAAATGACCAACATATTTCTGAAACAAATCCACCAAATAAGTATTTTGACTTAATTTTACCTGGAATACATCACATATTACATTACGTCATGCTTGTATTAATATTTAATAATAGTAAATGCCTGTTGTGTATATAGACACTGCTGCACGACTACTTATAAAATAAATAATATGACTCTAATATGCAAGATGAGATAAGAAGGACTCGAGGCCTAATACAGATGAGGTAATATACATAAATACTCAAGTTATATTTTGTGTTAAAAGTAATAAAATGAGACGTACAGTTTAACAGACATGTGGACATCCGACTCTAAACTTATAATAGTTATGTCAAAGTAAGAAGTGACTCCGACATGTTAGAGCCACATGAGCCATCTCACACTCTCAGGATTAAACCGGGACTAAAGCGAGACTAAAGCAGGACTGAACCAGGAGTAAACCAGGACTAAACCAGGACCAAACCAGGACTAAACCAGACCAAACCAGGACCAAACCAGGACCAAACCAGGGCTAAACCAGGACTAAACCAGGACTAAACCAGGACTAAACCAGGACTAAACATGGACTGAACCGGGACTAAATCAGGACTAAATCAGGACTAAACCAGGACTAAAATAGGACTAAATCAGGACTAAATTAGGACTAAATCAGGACTAAATCAGGACTAAACATGTAGTAAACATGGACTAAATATGGACTGAACCGGGACTAAACTAGGACTAAATCAGGACCAAACCAGGACTAAACCAAGACTAAACCAGGACTAAACATGTTGAATCAGTGTTTCATTTTTCTGCAGTTAAAACTGTAACATTCTTCCTGAAGATGTGAGACAGGCCTCGACGTTTAAATCCAGGCTCAAACGTTTCTGTTCTTCTGTGCATATGACTGAAAGGGTTTTATTCTGCACTTTTCTCCTTTAAGGTTAATTTATTATGATTATTTACGTTCTGATTTGTCGTTTATGATTTGAATGTCGTTCTTATTCTGTAAATCACTCTGAATGACCTGGTGCGTGAGTCGCGGCTGTACACATAAAGACACACTCTTCTTCTTTTACACAGATGCATGGAGCTGTACTTCCCGCAGAGTCGCAGGGCCGTGTAACAGACCTATATTTAACGGCAGGTGGGTGGGGGTGGACGCTCGGATCCGGCTCCTTTGTTTGTGCTCAGGCCCGTTTCAGACCTGTGTCACTTTCTAATATTAAAGCCTCAATGGAGTTTGGAATAAGGACTGTGGAAAGACTGAGCCCGGAAGAAGTTGCTTAGTAAAAATAGCTAGGCTTCAAAGGGGTCAAAATGTGAGTGATGAAAAAGAAAAAAAAATAGGGAGTTTAAGGGGGATTTACTGACTGCCATGAAACAATGCAAGTTTGTATGTTGGTAGATGAACCTAATCTCATTTCTTTACTGATTTTGCATCATTTTACAGGCAAAATAACATAAATCCTATAAATTGTAATAAATTTGACTATTTTTCAGAACAAATCTTTAGGAAATAGCATGTGTGTATTGCCTGTCTGTTAACGCACTAAATCGAAGTTAAACGTGAACTTTATACATTTCTGGAGGAGACGCTGCCACCTGCTTGTCTCTATGTGTCTATAATTTCCTTATTTCTTTGCCTTGTTCCACAGTATTGTGCATTATCGGCATAAAAAACGTCTCTATCTCCATGGAAACGCACTCCAGGTAACGCCACCAGGCCAAGTTACAGGTCAGATCTCGCAAAAAATACCTAGAAAAATGCGTTCTGACTGTGAGCAGGGTCCCATTTCTATTTAAATAATCATGCATTAGTCTTATATAGCGCCTTTTCTAATTAATTTATTGTAATAATATGAAAATTAGCCCAATTTATCCAAACTTTTCAGTTCTAGTTATTGGTTTGATTCAGTATTTGATTGGAAAGTACCTGGATAAGCCCATGCACTTTCAGTATAATGCAATATCTTTAAATATTTCCCACTCCCACCGTCCCTGAATATTATGACAATTAGAAGAGAAGCAGAAGTTGTGTTTGAAAAATCATTTTACAGTCCAGGACGTCTGGAGCGTCTGCTGTGTATAAATCCTGTACGTGCTCATAACCACTGTGAGCTCCATGGTCTCGTCCTCGTCTCCCTCTTCACTGTTGTGTTCGATCTCCTCCATCACTTCAGCCTTAGCCTCGGCCACCAGCTCCCGAAGAGGACGGTTCGAATTCACCGAGCTCACGAACGGATGCTGCCGAAAGAAAAAATGCACAAAAAGTTACATTCAGTATGACGTAACACAAAACTAAGTGACTGAAATGAAGAGCAAAACTACTAAGTGCATGTGAAGTTTAGAATTTGACTTCCAGGTTGGGACGAGCAGCAGATATGACAAACAACATAGAGGTCATTTCATAACTGTTACCTAGCAACCATAATGTAACCAGCGACAAATTGCACAACTAGCTATAATTAAACAAAAAAATAATAATGATTTCATTGACGACAATATTGTCCCTGCAGTGACTCTGGAAAGAATTTTCCAGGTTGATGACGTAGGTAGAGAGAGACTCTAGGGACATTTTTTTTTCCATGAAGTGACACTTCACCGATATAAAAGTACAGTAAATAATATTTATCAGAGGTACAATCCCACCGAGACAGTGACAATTAGACAAACTGTCGTACGAAATTAAAAGTATTAAACAATCCAGTTTTATTGCAGCTTTGGCTTGAGACTTTTTAATAAAACATAATTACTAGTCAAATATTAAATTAACAAAGTTTCAACTAAATGAGTAAAATAAAAAAAATAAAAAAATTTAAAAAATTAAACAAAATAAAATAAATAAATAATATAAAAATAATGTATAATAAATAAAAAAGGAATGAAAATAATTAAATAAAACAAAATAAAATAAAATAAATAAATGACCCCATATCTTGATGTCAAAGATCAGTCGTTCGTAGCTTGAGGCCTATTAGCCCTATAAAATTGAGGCAACTACCTACCCAGAAACCGATCAAGAAAAATGGGGAGAGAACATACAAACTCCACAGAGAGGAATCTAACCCCACACCTCCTCGCTGTGAAGTGCTTAGCTTATGTAACAATATTGTGTAAAGGTTTTGCTGTAAGGTTTGTTTGGCAACATTACAGGAAACTTTCGCTGGGCAAACCTAATCCGACACGCCGCAGCCAACAACAGCGACTTATTAAAGTGACTCTGATGTCACACCACGAGACAATGGCACATTCTCAGAAAAAGAAAGAGCTGCAAAGAACGGCACTGCACTGAGGATATGGAAAAGTCCGAGGAAAAAACAAAAGACTTCATACTACTGTAAATAAACTGTAAGTGTTCGGTGATAGGGCCGAACGAGTTTGGGAAAAAGAAAGATTTTTTGTTTAGTAATAGGAGTCTGTTCAATGATCACATTTTAAACACATCCACAAGACTCCACAAAAAGACTAAAATATGAACCGACAAACAAATACAGACATCACATTTCAAAAAAAACAAAAAAATGCAAATACAGGAATCACATTTTATAACATGTGCAGACCTAAACTGCAGGGCTGGTCATTTTTTAATAATACTTAGATTAAGTTATATTTGGAAGTGCATAAATGTCACTGTTTGTTTTGTCACTGTCCTTGTCTGTTTAAAAAATGGACCACGTCTGGAATAAAGATGAAAAGGAAATGATCATGGGTGAACTTCTGGGTCCAGTGAATGTGGCTCCAATTCTCTTTTTTCCTTTGAAAAACTCACCTCGCACCTCTCCACAAAAAATTTTCAGATTTTTCTAGATAATTCGGATATTTTAATTTCGTTATTGTGTCCGTAAATCACGATATGAACATTAATAACAGACAAATCAGGCGCTTTTTTCCCCCCGAGGTGTCGCTCTTGTTAGCCATTAGCGACAACTTTGATTGATTGGTAGCGTTGCTAAGCCAGCAGTGTGGGCGGGGAAGGGGCGTACCTTCAACAACCTCCCTCTTGATTGGCTCTTTGGTTGCTATGATACTCACATTTGACTGAAACCACAGACTACGCAGGGAAAGCAAAGAGAAACCCATATTTGCTTTTTTTTTGCAGAACACGATCTGTACTTGTGTCCAAACGTACACCACAGCTGCAGTAGCACTTCAGATATTTCTCACTCGACCCTCACACGCCGACGCCAGGCCCTTTCCTTCACAAACCAAAAGGAGAAAACCACATAATCTCTGGTGCTCCCTGTGAAATCTGCCAGTGTTTTCTTATGGGCTGTGGATTAAGACGTAGATCACTGGAGCTCACTTTTTTTGGCTTCTTCGCGGTTTCCCATTGCCTTTGACCCACTAAACCTGCTGCTCGGGGTCTGTCATGCTCCACTGGGCGTGAAAAGGTTAAATGTGAACAATACGGAGAGTAGAGGGAGAGGAGCTGCAGACTGTAAAGGCTGTGATGAGGGATTGGACAGTAAAAATGTTCTTATACTGAAAAAAGGAATGTTTGAAATCAGGTATGAGCTACATTTACCCGAGTAGACTGTCCTAGAGTGAGATTTTACATTGCAGTAAAGACTCTGCACCTGATTTTTACTGCTTTAAAAACACAAAAAAGCAGATCTAGTTCATTTTAAACAATTGTCCAAATTTATTCCTCGCTTTATGAATCCAGAGCATCCTAATTATTCACCGTGATGAGTTTATAAAAGCTGTTCTGTCAGCTGTCAGAGACCTCAGTTTTTGCCCATTATGATAAAGCTAGCAACAACTACCATGCTAATATCCACACTTCCTGATTATCGGACAATAAGACGGTACACGGCGGACTTATTTTGACCTCAAGATCTGCTCATACGATATATCTGTGTTGGTATTATAGCATATAACATTATACTGTATGGTGCGTAAAATATACTTGGTGTTTAATATCACGTTTGATGATCTATAAATATCTGCATATACTTCTCATGTAGAGGGCTCAAAATATGTCATTTTTCTTATGATCATACTTGAACTTAAATTAGATATGAATTCATTTGAGGTACATAAAATAAAAAAATAAAAAATACATAAATAAATAAATAAATAAAAATTTAAATAAATAAATACATATAAAAAAATAAATATTAAATATAAAAATAAATATAATATATATGAAAAAATAAATAAATAACATAACATAAAATAAAATAAAAAAACTAGTAACTATTAAAGGGCAACCTGTATCAGATGTTTCCCATGTATTTGGGCAAAATGTGTCTTGCCCCAATACAGATACTCCAGAGGCAACTTATAGTCCGGAAAATATAAGATATAAGTCGCACCAGCCAAAAAATGCATAACAAAGAAGGAAGAAAAAAACATAAGTCGCACTGGACTATAAGTCACATTTTTTGGGGCAAATATGGGGCAAACTATGAAAAAAGTGCCGACTTATATGTATTGTTTGATAATCAGGAAGTTCGTCTTAGCATGCCAGTTTGTTGTTAGCTTTACCGTGACACAAAAACTCTGCTCTGGTCTCTGAAAGTTGTGAAAAGCTCTTATAAAATCATCATGGTGAAGAATTAGGATGCTCATAATGCATAAAGTAACTGAGAAGAAAATAACTTTGAACCCCTGCAAACTGTTTAAAATGAAGTAGCTCTGTTTTGCTTTCTGCTGTTTGTTTTTTTGTGCTCTTACCCACTCTGTTTAAAATAAAGTGGCGTTTTTGATGACATCGCTGGTGACGAATTTCTTCATTCTCGAGAAGTCCAAACTGCACTTTATGGTTAAGACGTAGTTTGACTGTAAAGCGTCTAATAGTATGCCTGGTCAGTTTGGGTTCGGTAAAATGAAGGTGAAGGGTTGAGTTTTGTCCTGGAATAATTTTAGCTTTCACAAATAAAGCGAATTATTCAGCGTAACACTGGCTTCCCTGTGGATCTACAGGGCTTTATTTGGGTTTACCACAAAGTTACACTCGTAAAACCTAAAACCATTATTAGAAAACCATGTACTAAAAAGTAACACGGGGGCCAGGATGGTGCCTGTCAAGGTATTTTCAGCAGCGTAGCCCAAGAAGTGACTAAAAAGCCCAGAAGACTAGACCTTCCCATGAACCCGACCATTTTAGAAGTATTTTTAAAGGATACATTATTCAAGAGAGAGAGGTTAAAACACGTAAAGTAGCTAAAGTGCCATTATATATATAACTTTGACAACTACTAATACATAAACTGAGTAAATAAAATGAAAATAAACTTGAAACAATACAAGGTTGTTTATTTTGTTTATTTTGAGCGGACGAGCGGCCGAACCCGAATGATCCTGGGAGCGATGTCGTTCATGCCCCTGGTAGAGAAACCGCATGGAAAACAGGTCGATGGGGGACGGGTCGGAGGAATAAAACAAGGCCAGCTACATCGCCCGAACTGGTGCTACTGAGGGGCTGGACGACGCTTGAGACAGCAAGCTCCTAGTGGCCGAGCCTTTCCCCAGGTGAAGTTTGAAGGAGTTCTGTCACCCGGGGAGCTCGGAGTAGAGCGCTGCCTGCTCCTCCACGAGAGAGGAGCCAGCTGAGTTTGCTCGGGGTAACTGTTCAGATGCTTCCCTGGGGAGGGGGGTCCGGGCATGTCCCACTAGGAGGAGGCTCCGGGGAAGACCAGGACACACCGGCGGGACTATGTCTCTCGGCTGGCTGGGGAATGCCTTTTTAGTCCCACCGGAGGAGCTGGAGGAAGTGTCTGGGGTGAGGGAAGTCTGGGTGGGTCCCTGTTTAGACTGCTGGCCCCAGATAAGCGCAAGAAACTGGATGGATGGAAACAATACAATTCTCGACACTGCATTTTTATTATAGAGTAAACATTTTCTGAAAAGCTCATACAGTTTCAATGGATTTTACTCATTACACCAACGTTAAGTCAGCTTCATTTTGAGTTTGAGAATAAATAAAAATTATTGAAAGGTTTTGCCTGTGAGATTTCCTTGTGCAAAGTTCAGTTTGATAAACCAATACAAGTAAAAGGTTTGGCTGTATATTACATTTTCTAGATAACTCCAACACGTACTGTATTACAAACTATTATTATCTCCACACTCAAAAACCAGAGCTGTAGAAAAACATCCAGCTCACACATGGACCAGGCCAAACCCTGCTCCAAACTCTGAGTCTAGACCCTGAGAAAGTGCCGTCTGTGGGAGGGGCCACACATGGTCCCAGGACAGAGCCAGAGCCTGTGTCATCTGCGCACAGGCATTCCTCAAAGCACACATGTAGGACAGATGGGAAGGACACAAATACTTAGTACTGCTGCTGCTACTATGACGACGAGGGATGGGACGTGTTTACATTTGGACTGGATAAAGAGGGATTAACTGCAGGTCAGTGAGAAGCTGAAGTTCCACAAAACTACAAGAACAAGTGGTACAAAAACTACAAAAGTCTCTCCATAGACCAGCACCAAAGTACAGCTCTCACATGTTAGAGCCACATGAACCATCTCACACTCTGAGGACCTAAACCGGGACTAAAACCAAGGACTAAACAAGGAGTAAAGCAGGACTGAACCCAGGACTAAAGCAGGACTAAAGCAGGAACTCTGAACCAGGACCCTGAACCAGGACTAAACTAGGACGAAACCAGGACTAAAGTAGGACTGAAGCAGGACTAAAGCAGGACTAAACTAGAACTAAACCAGGACTAAACCAGGACTAAACCAGGACTAAACTAGGACTAAACTAGGACTAAAGCAGGACTGAACCAGGACTAAAGCAGGACTAAACTAGAACTAAACCAGGACTAAAGCAGGACTGAACCAGGACTAAAGCAGGACTAAAGCAGGACTAAACTAGGACTAAACTAGAACTAAACCAGGACTAAACCAGGACTAAACCAGGACTAAACCAGGACTAAACTAGGACTAAACTAGGACTAAACTAGGACTAAACTAGGACGAAACCAGGACTAAAGTAGGACTGAAGCAGGACTAAAGCAGGACTGAACCAGGACTGAACTAGGACTAAACCAGGACTAAACCAGGACTAAACCAGGACTAAACCAGGACTAAACCAGGACTAAATCAGGACTAAACATGGGGAATCAGTATTTCAGTTTTCTTCAGTTAAAACCTGGAACAGTTCCTGAAGATGTGAGACAGAACAGTTTGATTCTGGATTTAAACATTGTCAAAGTCGAGACTTTGACAATGTTTAAATCCAGGCTGTTGATCTGTGAATATGACTGAAAGGGTTTTATTCTGTACTTTTCTGTTTTAATGTCAATTTTATGATAATTATTTATGTTTTGATTTGTTGTATTGCGACTTTAATGTCTTTCTTGTTCTGTAAAGCACTTTGAATTACTTTATGTACAAATTGTGATATAGAAATACGTGACTAGTACTACAACTACTACTATGAGTATTGGTAACGAATAGGCTGCAAGATTTATCCACTTCCTAGACAAAAATGCTAGTTTAATCGTCACATTTAGCAAATCGCAAAGACAGAAATAAAATAAAAACACTGCAAACTGATTAGAAAATGTTAATGTTCCAAAATCGATCAATCTGAGCCATTTGTACTAATGCTACTACCACAATTGCTTCTACTACTGCACGAATACCACTAACACTACTGCTAATGTGGGTTTCAGACGCCATCACAGCATTATATGGGCCATATTATGTAAAACTGATTTTGTTGGACTACAGCAAGCTTTGGGGTCTAGACAGTAACATTAAATTCACTATTTGCGCATTTATTGTTCAGATATTTCATGCCACATTACAGGGTTATGTAAAAAACTGGTGCTCGCCCTCCATCATCACACGCTAAAGTCTGAAAAACACACATTTCTGCTACATATTACTACGACTACAAGAATAATAAAGAAGAATATGTGGCAGTATGTGTTTAATAGAGTTGTCCCTCACTATATCACAGTGGTTCACCTTTCACGGTCTCGCTGTTACCGTGGATTTTTTTAGCGCAATTTTGCATGTTTTTTTACATCGTATGAACATGCATTGTGTTCTGCGTCCTGATTGGCTGAGGGACTGTAGACCATTGTCCATCAGTCTCCCGTGTCTCCTGTACAGTACAGAATGTGTCAGACAAATTTACATAAATGTTGGATCGCACAGTGTGTGACTCTGAAGTTGCTGTATGTTTGCAAGTTTTCTCCCCGACAAAACCCACAATGTCGATGAACCTTTCTGCAATGACAAAAAGAGACACAACAGCGGAGCGGCCACAAGGACGAAAGGCGGCGCGGTCAGAGGGAACTGTGAAATGTGTGTCAGTATTAATAAAACTGTCCAAACTCAAACTCTTAAATTTGTAACAGTATTCTAAATCGCTGTTCCCCTTCACGGCCTGATCTTTGGTCTTGATCTTTGGGGGTTCATTCTAAAAAAACTGCTACTTACTTAAAAAATCGATGGAAGGTTTTGAACTTTGAGAGTAGTTTTTAAACAAGAGAGAAATGTGAGGGAAATGTTAAGCCCCCCCCCCCCCCCCCCCCCCCCCCCCCCCCCCCCCCCCCCTCCCCTGTGTTGAACAAGGAAAAGTGTATTAAAGTGTGTGGTGAGGGTTTTAAAGTCGCAAAACAAGCCGCCGACTACTTCACGGATTTCGCCTATGCGGGTTGCTTATTTTTTGAACGTAACCCCTGCGATAAACGTTGGGTTCGGGGGACCACTGTAGACCAAGACCAAATGACGACCTGGGAACAAACAGGTTTAAACCAGGATATGACAAACCAGGACTCACAACGACTTAAGGCCTGTAGCATGTAGCAACACTCAAACCACACAAATTCCCCCATGTGATTCAACTATCCTCCTGCTAATCCCCAAACTATGCAACTTCCTTATTTTGTTTTAGAGAAATCTTGTGAAATATTCCCCATAAATTCTCATTTCTTCATTCCTGAAACATCCAAGTATGAAGCATGTTTGAAAACCAACCTCCAGCACAAACACCACATTGAACATCTGAACCGACCCAATTCTTTCTCTCGATCTGAGAACACATGCGGGGATTGTCACACAGGATTTTCATCTCGTCCTATCTGCTCTAATATTTGGACGGAGGTGCCGGGACAACGTAATTGAGGCGCGTGATTGGTGGATGGGTGGGGATATGTAAATAGTTGGCATGCCGCAGCTGTGGGATACAGACAGGAAAACTCGGGATTTTAATAGATGCGAGAACAGAAATTTGGATCCACACCCACAATCAACCTCGTGTTCTGCCATTTCATTCAGGCTTCTATGCTCTGAGAACCAATGGAGTGTGATACGGCAACGCATTCGTTATAAGACAATTTGAGAGATAGAGTGCATTTATTTTGTCTAAAACGTATGATTCATCTCTTCATCTTTAGAGGTACTGGATTGAGCCGCGACACCCTGATCGTTTCTTCTTAGACCCAAAGTCTGTGTAAGAAGTGGACTGAGTGAGTGCGACGTCACCCATTAGCGTCCAAGCTCCTGCCAAAATGAAAACTCAGAAGCTCAAAAGAATCCAAAAGCGGAGCGACGATTGCTGTTGAAAGTAACGCCCTTTCCCCCTCTCGCACGCTGATTTAGCAGAGAGAGCGGGCGCTTAGCAACGCTGTCAATCAAACTTGTACCACCATAGTCAAAAATAAAACCCCCAGGATCATGTAGAGCGGGTTAATATGAACATCTTAAGACCAAAAAGCTGAGTCTGACAGCAGCAGTTACAGAGAAAAGAGCGACGGTTTTTCAATAGAAAGTGGAATTGAAGCTGATGGAGCCCACGCTCACTTTCCTAGGCTGGAGCGTGGCAGCTAGCGGGTTAGCTGTGTCCATTCTAGTCTATGGGTTAGCCTAAATGCTAACTTAAACCAATGGAAAGCAAATAGTAACTACCAAAGAAGTAATAGCAGTACTTGTATTTATTAACCTGTAGTGACCCAGTCTGGAACTTTGCTCGTTTACAGTAAAAACTATAAAAAGTTGCTAACCACTTTGCCATTCTTCTTTCCCATGTAGCAGGGTTCCAGTATTTCCAAGTGCAAGCAGTCATTTAAGTGGAAGCAGTATGGTAATATATCGGAGACTTTTATATAAAGACTTTTTTCATAGTTTGTCCGGGGATGCGACTTATACTCAGATGCGCGACTCTTACTAAAATATCTTCAAATAGTCTTCATTAGTGACACTGACAGGGGCCCTTTAGGCTTGTGATGAAGCGACACTAAGGATGAAGAATTCAATAGATTTAGTGATTTGGAGTGAGATCCAGACAGGTAAACTTGTCAGATATGAACAGTTAATCCACATAACTAAAGACATGAAAAACAAGCTGACGTTAACAGACCAGACACGTGTTTCAGTCCTGTCTCTGCTTCATGCAGCTGATATAAATATAAATGTGTTACGTTAGCGTGATCCTGTACTGATCTTCATATTATTATAACTTGCCTTTAAAGCATAAAATGTCTGCTCTTGGTATTGGATTTTGTCCAAAGAAATCAATAAATTCTTGCTGTTATTCTTGTTATTCCTGTGTGTTAGTATTAAAATGAGTTAGGCATTATAAGTCATTTTTTTACTTCAGCCTAAACCCTTTCGGTCATGATAGAAATGTTACGTTAAACTCTATACAAGTTGAATAAATGTTTGATTTTGAATGTAATGACTGAATAAAATAAATAAATCTGTAACACGTAAAGTTCAGTGGCGACAAACCCGTATACATGTTTTTTTCTTCATTATTCTGCAGAAAATATGATAAGCAGTTCTTGAGGTTAATATAAAATCCACTCTACTGTCTCTATCCAATATAAATACGCATATATATTTCTATAAATCAAAAGTGTGTTGTTAGCGAGCTAGTGGTTGTTAGCCATTCCTCTGACTGACCAATTATAAACTCAATCCCGTGCAGTAATTCAGATGCCTCAGAATACAAAGGTAAGTGAGAAGTACTGGTAACTTCGGACCACTGCAAAACGTTTAAAAATGAACCACAAGACCAGAAAAATCAGGTACATCACTTTTAAATATGACGTTTTTCTCCTGTTGCATTAAACATGTTAGCCATCTTGCTCATTTTTAAGTTGTTAAATGGGGATATCCAGCTGGAAAGTAATGAACTTGTTTGTGTGCGGCTCATTCCAGGTTACCACTCCCATACCCATCCTTGGCAGAGATCACGATATTCCAGTGTCTCAAAATAGAACTTACAAAGCATCGGTGCCTGATAAGATAGAGGGATGGACTGTGAACGCCAGATATTAGTCTTATAATATACCTCCAGAAGTTGAGCTGGCGGAGGGGACGGGGTCTCGGGGGTAGGGGATTTTTATCCAAACATCTTCTCAGAAATCGTTTGAACTACTCCTGGCGACCTGGGTGGAAAACACAAAAACGGATGCCTGTTAGGATTTATTGATAAAAAAAAATATACAAAAAGAAAAAATGAAAATGAATGAAAACAGGTGATTAGAGGGAGTAAAATTAAAGCTAAAGAATTCAAGAAATAGGAGTCCTGTGTCCTTTGAATCAGATTGCCCTTTTAACATACAATGATAAATAAGTACTTTATACAGCGTTTTATTAGCTTGTCACTTTGTCACAAGTTATTATATTTAAGCAGGAGTAACGTTATTTATATTCAAATGCTGTTGATATCAATAGAAAATACTTTAAATGGGTGACATGATAAATGATAAACAGATAAGGAGCAATTACGCAAAAAATCATAATTATACAAAAGTCTATTAAAAAAAAATATACAAAAAATATATAATAATAATGGATTGATGATAATGGATAATATTATTCTTATTAATTATTTATTAATAATATACTAATAATATTAATAATAATGAATACAGCATTGTTAATCAACTATAGATATTATATATAAATATATAGATAAATATATTAGTATATTATATATATACTATAAAAAACAACGAAGCCATACAGATGCTTGCAATCTTTTGTGTTGAGTTTTTGTTTTTTTTTTTTTTTTTTTTTTATTCCATATTGACATTTGTGATAATTTGATTTGAAAATATATACTTGTAGGGCTAAAAAACTAAACTATAGATTTCAGGACATTGTGTGAACAGAAATAACCAAAAAAATGAAAAATAAATGGATCTAAAATACCCCTGTAGCAGATGTATAAGCATAAAAAAAGGATAAGTTTTGTCTGTGGAGGAAATTACTGGTACTGTAAACACTCAGCATTGTGCGATTGCTTATAAATCCATTCAAATACTGATTGCAATTCAATTACGATTAATCACGCTCCGATAGAACCTCGCAACATCCTCCTCACATTTGTGTGGGCAGTACAGGTGGCGCGGTATTCAGACTTGGCGATCTTCAGAGGACTTCAAGGGTTAAGTTCGTGGTGCGGGGGTTCGATCGGGGCATAGGCAATCAGCGTGATCAAGAGACCAGATATCGGCCGTGTAGTGTAAGCGGGTCCTAATAGTTTCACACATCACCACTCTGGAGGGCAACATCCTGGGGACAGAAGACAGAAAGGGGCGAGATCCAGAGCAACAGTTACA
>JAIEZT010001243.1:7178265-7232444 GCA_019594935.1 Periophthalmus modestus
TGAGGTTGAGCACGACGCACCCTACAGCCGTGCTACCCAAATGATACTAGACCTTGCTCTTATTTAAATCGACCATTTTGTGTTAAACAAATGCATAGAAGACCATTAATGGCCGAAATCTGTTATGGGAATAGGTCCTTCTTTTTATACTGTGTGAGTGTAAATAAGTAGTTCTTGCTGTTGTATTCCTAGGCGGTACATTACATTTTTACTACAGGATGCCATGTTCGAATAACATTTTGGCTATTGCATATGATAGCCGCAATGGTGGTCTTTTGTTTTTTTTACTCTAATTTTGCTTATTTGATGGAAAATTGACATTATACAATCACAATGAGTGCATGTTTTGACTTTCCAATAATCACAATTCAACTTGAAATATTGGATATGTGCTGTTTAGGAATAGTAGCAGTTTTATCCTACTAAAACCAATCAGATCGAGACTTTAATCTTATATGATTAATCATATCGCTGGGTTTCAAATGATTATCTCCCATTCGAATTGGGAAATAATGGTTTAAAACGGAGGGGAGGCAGCTAAAATGAAAACTAAAATGCCATAAAGAATTCGGGTTGTTTTTGTTATAAACGCAAGCTTCCGGGTTTAATCACTAATAGAAAGAATGATCAGGTGTGCATTTCCCCATTGCCTTGTGACCATTTATTTCTGAAAGGGCCAGTACCTGATTTTTAAACTCACATGATGCATTGTGTGGTAGAAGATAAGAAAGCTGACAATATTAAAAAAAAAAATTGACATTGTTAAAGATAATCTGTTCATTTTACATGGCAAATATTTCAGGTAACTAATACATTTTATGTTAACTCAGGTGCCTTGTTGCTAGGGACTCAGGGAAAACCACAAGCTCCAAGGCCCCAAGTCATTACGCAGACATGTTATTCTTTTCTGGTAATGGTGCTAATACAGTGGTCCCTCGGTTTAGCATCGCGGGGGTTTAAAAATAACCTCAATAGAATACGTTTCATTGACATCGGGGTTTTGTCGGGGGAAGAGGAAAAACTTGCAAACATTACAGCACTTTAGAGTCAACACTGCGATCCAACCATTTATGTAAATTTTGGCTTAAAGTTCTAAAACATGAAAATCAGGTACCGCACTTTAAGAAGGAAAACTGTACTCTTGTGTGGCGTCTTAGACTCTGAAAGCAGCCGCTAAATCTTTCAGTATAGGAGTGTGTGTCACGACTAACTCTTTGACTAACTTTGTTGCAACGCAGACTAAAAAGGCTATATGGCGCTACTCTTAAATAAAGGTAAAGGATGCTGAGTAAGGCCGTTGTTAGTGGGACTGACTGTGTGGTTTGACCCCCTGCTCACTGTGATGTCCCCCCCCCCCGCCCCCCCCCCCCAGTGCGCGGAGGTATCTGGTCTTTGCCGAGGCACGTGGGCGCCCTGCAGACCTTGAGGTGATAGGCTTGTGTCGCTCAGTCCAGTGGAGCCTCTCCTCCTCCTCTTTCCTGCTCTTTGTTTGTGTGTCTGCTGTGTGCATTGGCTGAAACGCTTTAACCCCTTGTGGCTGCATTTTGTGCATGTTTAAGACGCACTGTGTATGAACATGCATGAAGTAGATTTTTGTTGAAGTTTGCATGGGGGTTATTAAAAAACCCAACTCAGATACAGACCGTATTGAAACGAAGTTTGGAACATTTTAGTGCTGATTGGGTCACACAACCAGCAATTTAAGATGATTGTTGAATATTTTTAGACAGACTGGCTCGAGATCAACCTAGTGGAAGACCATTTCATAATGCTAACGTCTGGTGTCCTGGATAACTTACTGAACGACTAAGTAAAGAGTTTCACGTGAAATGGGGGGTAATCGAGCATTTGTCTCATTTTGTATTAATTTGAATTGAAGAACGACAAACACAAAACAGGGCAAACGTACCACATTATCGCAGTCGTTGCAATGTACCACTTACAGCCAGTGCAGTCGCGAAATATTACTCTCCACAAACGATAAAAGTGAGCCGTTGGCTACACAAATAACAATACCTCTGAAAGGTAAACCGATAGTGCTACATAGCTCATGACTTCTGGGAAGGCCATGGAGTCTCCAATTTGGGCTCAATCTATTTATACGGTAGTGTTTTAAAAGTTCTATTGTTTTAATCAAGTTAGACATGTTAAGAGAACGTTAGTATTGGAACACAACTCATAGATACAAATATAATATTGCACTTAGGCTATGGGACGATATTGAAAATTTGTGTTGAGAATTACGATGGGCCCAAATACAATGAGGATGAATATGATATATGGATCAATAAGATGAAAGCTGTTAATGGATCGGAAAAGATAATTCCTAAAACGTTACAGAGAATATTATGGATGGGCAGGGCCGTCGACTGAAAAGAAGAGGGTCCGGGGCAAATACTCTCCTGGCCCCCCCCCGTATACATTAGTAGAAGAGGGCGCATTCTGTACTACCCCCCCTACGACCGTTGGCCCCGAACTCCAGACCCCTGTCCAACAGCCTCCTGTGGATAGTGTTTGGTTGTTTTTCTTTATGGGAGATCTTGTTCCAATATCACATGATATAAAATGTCTCACCCATGAGGAGTGTCCGACCCTGTTTAGCACGATAATTTGTGGATTGGTCCCATCCCTAAATGCCTTACTTGAAAATACGGACCATTAGTCTGTAAGAATTTTTTTCTCCAGTAGTTCCGGGATGACGTAAAAAATGGTCTAGATAAAAATTTTAGTTCTGAAAATATAGTAATGAAATTTTTTAGTATTGGTAAAAACAATTTTAAAATGGTATCTTGGGACTGGTAAACTAGACCAAGTATTAACCTTTCAATCAGGATAACTGAATCAAGAGCTATGTGTGCATGTTGGGGTGTTTTCCTTAACTTTTTCACTCATATGAGGCTGCCCCACTTGACCCTTTTATTATCCCTTTAAGAATTATTTAATGATGAGGTTGCTTGGCTTTCTTAAAAACACGCAGCCGCATGGGTTTTTTTATTTGACTTTAAAGTTTAACGCAGCTCTCAATGAAGCACTATGAGCCCATCGCCCCGAGCTGTTCTCTTACGCTTCTGCAGCTACTTGTGTGGACCTCCACATAAAAAGGATGCAGTATTGTAGGTAATGGAGCCACATTTCCTCCCTCTTTTTCAGAAGAGGAGTCGCTCAGTGATTTACCCCGTAACGCAGCCCGACCAGATAGATCGGACCTGGAGAGGGGGATGTGGGGCCGGTGTGCAGAGACCTGGAAGGCTGGTGAAATTAGTAATGAGGATTTTTTTTTTATTTTTATTTTTTTTTGTTTTTGGTTTGTTTGTAATTTGCTATTTATAATATTTATGTATTTTATTTGAAATGGTCCCATAAGTTTTTCTTTGTATTTTTTTAGTTTTTTATAGGAAAGTATGTTTTATATTTATTCTATTTGATAACATTTGGCATTCTTACTGTATTTAGTCTTCCTTATAATCCTGCATTTTCTGTAATGGGCATCGACCTTTATATTTTATTAAATTTATTGAAATGGGAGCGTAATTCTATGGGGCATTACTTTTTTTGTAATGGTCATGGTGCTTTTTATATATTACATGGGTATTATGTTAATACTAGTTATTCTTTATTATTGTAAGTTTTGGCATGATTTTAGTGTTTTATTATTTTTTGTAATGGGACAGTTTTACCTTGGTCCGTTTCTACTCTCATTACATACATCCTTCGCCTGAACTGGCAAGGCTCTCTATGGCTTTTAGTAATAAACATAAACATTCTGAAACATCACTGTGAAATCGTATTGAAGTAAGTGCCAGGTATGATTCATCAACTTTTTAAGCAAAATACTATGGCTTAGGTTCATTCAGATATTATATTGGTTTAAGGCTCCCTGATAATAATTGTAAATCCATTTGTGATTGATTTTCAAAGTGTAGCAATAGTACAACTCACCGTGGTTGTTATGTGCATCAGGTGTTTGTTTAGTCCTGGTATCGGCCTCGTGTACATAGATTGATACGTCCTGTTTTACTTTGGCTTGGTCCAGACATAACCACCAGGTTGACGAAGAGACACCGTTCGACTTTTGGAGTCAAAGTGATAATATTGTAAGTTTCTTCTATTCCATTATTTAATTTTACTTAAATCAGGCTTTTTTTAATGTTGTTTTTTTTTATATTTTTTTTTTTACAAGGGGTATTGTATTTTATTTATTTACTTAATTTTATTTTATTTCATTTTCATATATTTGAAAGTGGGCATAACGCGTTTATTTTAATTTATTTTCTTGCATAGGTATAGATCCCCCTCTGTCCCATCAGGTCACCACGGTCTAGAGGGCTGGCGCCGGCCGTACCTGAAGAAGTTGGACATCCCGAATGTCAAGAACCTTCGGAAGAAGCCGCGGTTCCTGATCCATCACCCCGACCTGTAGACTATCCCACGACAACCAACACCAAACAACGCTCTCAAGACACTTGACAACCACCCAAGGGAAACCGCCTCTCTCCTCTCTGACAGCAAGAACAGTCGGCATTTTCACACCCAGCTAGTAGATATTTAATAAAAATGGGGCTGCAGAGGACAAAAACAAATTAGGATCATGAGTGTCCCGCAGACTGATCAATTATTCGTTTATTTTAGAGTCTATGGTATTGTTGTCTTATGTCAAATCATTCAAAAAAATAAATAAATAATCTTTTTTATCTATATTGTTGAGACAAATTTTGATTAAAAAAATTACTTGCAGCCCCTAAAAAATTAAAAAAATTAAAAATCACAAAAACTATAATATATCATTATATCATGTGATAATTTGAATGACCATAAACACTTTATGTTTTTTGCAACGAGGTGGATTAAGACACCGGCCTCCTCCGCGCAGACCCACAATTGTAGACTCGAAAATTAGAGTTATATCTGTCTAACACACAACAGTTTTCCTACCATGTTTTTTCCCACAGCTCGTGGTACAAACCTGCCCACACCCCCAGTGCCACACCCCCTCAGTCGAGGGAGGAGTACTAACACATCCGCAGACATTCCAGACCACCAGTCCAAATGGATAGCGTCTACAGCTGGTTATCACAGTTTAGTGTCATGACGCAAAGCGACTTACGTTTCCTTTTGGCTTGTTGATCTCTAGCTATAGGCTGGCCAGTGCATTTCTGTTTTTTTTTTTTTAATACTGAATGAGGTCCAAGTGGATTCATTGTTTTTACTTTAGTTATTACCCAACCCTTATCTACCATCTCAAGTTGTATTAGTTTTTTTTCATCCATTAGATGTCAGATGGCCCTGGCCTTGCTTCATGCTCCACTGTGTCGCTGGTCTTCACTCATCTTCTTCTCTTCTCTTATCTTTTTATTCTTCTTTTTATTCTTCTCATCTCTCTTCTCCTTACGTCTCGTCGTCGTCCTCTCTTCTCTTCGACGTCTTCCGTCGTCTTCTTCTCCTTCTTCTTCTCTACGTATTTCTTCTTCATTCATCGGCAATACCCCGTCAAACGCAGTAAATTGCAGACATCTAGATGGGATATTAGAATGCCTCTTTTGACCTTATCACTTATCATCCATAAGACTATTTGATCTTCCTCTAAGCCAGCACTTTCGACTATTTTATTGAATTGAAGGTTAATTTTAGTTGTAATTGCAATTAATAGCCTAATGTTAGAGACATATTGCCATGCATGTAAATTAGGGGCTACTAACTTTCTGAAGTTGAACATATACCTGTTAAAGTGCACTGTTAACTTTTCTGGTGATGGGTCTGTCACTTGGCCTTATTTGTTTGCTTATCTTAAATTGTTTACTTGCTAACAAACATTAAAAAATCATGCACAGCCGAGGTCAACGCTCCACAGGTCTGACCCAGCTGCCAGAGTTGCTTGCTCCCCTTACGATCATGTTTAATGCCAACTGGTGGCACTTCTCTTGGCAAAGTCAATAACATTTTCATAGGAACAGAAAGGCAGCCCTCCCTAGAAAGGTTAAATAGGGTACCTTTAATGCAAATTGTGGAGTACAAAATACAAGTGGGACATCGATTTGTTGAAAATTCAGTAAATGTTGAGTTTTGCAACAATATGTACTATTGCATGCTCAGAAACAAAGAAGGGAAAACCGATTGACTAGCCTGTTACACGCCGTGCACTAAACCCTACTCTGTTTTGTATCGTGTTTTTCTAGTTGGTTGAGAACAACTGGTAGTGCTTGGGTGTACATCCAGATTGATGCAAATTAAGGGCTGGCGCCGGCAACTTCATCGCAAAATACAAGAAACCATTAACGCAGGCGACCCCAACTATTCTCGCACTTGCCCAATGACATGTAGCGTCTCACATGGAAGACATACCACTCAACTCACCACAGCGATACTTGTCTAAACCGTTACAACCGACGCAACTCCCACCTCTGTATCCTTCATCATACCCAAAAACTGAGAGACGAGGAAGAACCATAAGCCTCCCCTGCTTGTCCTGGGCCCACTAACCACCACTCCTACAGCGCCCCCTACTGAGAGTAAACAGCACTGCCTCCTAAAATAGAGTCATTTCACATAGCTTGAGTTGGAGTGTTGCGGAAAGGCCAACATCTCGACCTTTCAAAACATTACACAAACCCCTGTCACGCTGGTTTCACATGCCCTACGTGGCCTAAACAGCTCATCACACCATACGCAACCCGCGCAGAGGTCGAACGAAGGGGACAAAAGCAAATCCCTTCATCTTCGAACGAGTGGGGCAAAGTGGGCACAAGATTTCTGCAAGAAGTCCAAATTTAATTTGAACCTGTACCAAAACGCCTCCTAACACCTCGACAGACCTCACAAGATTAGAAGCAGGAAAGCGCTCCAACTCCTGCGTTGATAAAGCCCAAACCCACGTAAACCGCAACCGATTCCCTGCCGCTAAACCTGAATCAGAGATAAACTGGATAGCACCAATCTACTAAGCAAGCTTAGACCCTCAAAAGCTGCGGACCATAGCCGCTACAATCGGAAAGCACGACGTCAACTAACCAAGTTCACCCACTTAGCTCCTCTCCATTCCCATCCGCTTTCGAATAGCAAAACACCATTGACGAACCGCCAAAATTTCCTCCTCCAAACACGGCACGGTTCACAGCCAGGATCAGACTCTCCTCACCTCCTCCAAAATACACCAGCATTCCCCCACATAAAAACCCCCAGCAACGACCTCCTGCCATGCAACCCAAAAGACACCTCCGCCCAGAAAACCGCCCTGCAAGCCCCACCGATCCAAACCCACGCCCATACTTAAGGGAAGACGGTGCCCAAAGGCTCCGCAACTGGGTCGAACCGCTCCTCCCAACCTATAGGATTTCCCCAAGCAAGGACGAACCCAAAGCGACGAACAAAATAACCAATGCCTACCAGTTTGCCGCAGATGCGAGCAAAAGCGACAAACGGGGACCGCCAAGCAAAACTGCCCGCCATTGCTCAAGGAACCCAGTAAGGATGACTGATCTGGCCGTTGCGGACTTTTGAAGGTGATGAGCAGACATCGGGTTCAAAATCGGTACGGTTTTTGAGGTCTGGAGAAGAATAGCAGCGGTGGTGGTGTTTGTAAAAATGGGAGAGGAAGGTAGAGGGCTGGAGCCCCTCGAAATTACCGCAGCAAGAAACTTAAGGTGTGGCATTTGGTAGCAGGGGAATCATTGCAATAGAAAGGTACAAGTTGGAAGTCACAATGTTCTTTCATTTGTTCAGTTACAAGTAGTATAGGTGGCGTACACTCACGGAAAATGTTCACTGTTGTAGACTGGGAAGATAAAATCTCAAATTACTATTTATGGTAAAATGTTTACATGCGCCGGTACTGTGCTCGAGCGTATCAAGACATTTAGGTAGCATCCCGAACCTGGAGTAAGGTTGATGCACTGTTACATGCTAGTGTTTTTGTGTTAGCATTACCCTTCTAGCAAAGCTCAACTTTGTCTCTGAAAGTCAATGCATTATGAACAGGAGGAATAACTCTGGACCGCTAGAGAAGGATTCTGTTTTTCATGTTTGTTAGACAGTAAAAGTAGGTTTCCGTCCTTTTAGGGATCAAAGGTACTTTTGGCGTATTTGTAGCAAAAGGGCATCTGTTTTTACCCGCAACATAAACTAGCCAAGTCAATGAGAATGTAATGCATAAGAAACGGCATTTCACTACTGTTCTGAACGGATTTGTCAACTGCATTAACGAAAAACTGATTAATGCATCACTGTTGCAACTATTATATGGTACAATTATTTTATGTTGACAAGGATAATCTTAATCAGATTATCAGCACATACCACTTGTGCCTTGTCCTATGTCCTTATGTTTTACTGTTATTTTTAATGTACCTGTCATTTATATTTTTGTTTAGGAAACTTTCTTTTATTGCAGTGATACTAGCACAGCAGGCCTCTCTATATACCGTGCCTCAAATGGTTATATGCAAAGTGCTTCAGATGCGTTTCTGTCTTAGATGTTCATCGTCTGTGGATGGCAGCCATTTTGTTTGGGGAAAGTTATCAATGCCAAGTGAAGTGAAAGCTGTTCAAAGCAAAGAGATACAGTAATTTACCATCGTGTTATCACATAGAAGACGGCTTCGTTATGGCGCTTTTGTGGTTTGTGGGTGGAATGTATCTTTAAGGATCTTTAAAGTCGGTTAAGTTTGTCTTAAAGTTGGATTCATTAATTGGCGATATCCAAATGGTGAATGGAGAAAGAAGTTACATGTCAGTCTTGGGACTGTGCCTGAGGACAAGAGTTTTTACTGGATCGTTTGGGTTTAATGTGTGATACTTATGTCTGATGGTGTTAGAAGTTTTACAAAGTTAGACTCGTTAAGGCAATTAGGCCAGTGGTATTTCCATTTTTTGTTGTTTTTTTTTTATTTTTTCAGTTTTTTTCCAATTCTGAATGGTTCCAAATGGATTTAATAGTTTAATTTACTTACTAAAGCTACCATCTGCAAGGTTTATTATATAATTTTTCACCAGTAGATGGCATAATGTGATACCTGTTCTCCCCCTCGTCTTTACTTCAGGTCATGCTCAACTGCCGCCTTGTCCCAATTCACCAAGCCATCGGTTAGCCTGTACGGGGGGGGGGGGTGTAGGCGAGCGGTAACCTGGTTCAGTGTAGTCGTTGTTGAGTGACGCGTTCGCGGATGTAACCGTTCAAAATACCGATCAAACGTCCGTTTCTTGAAGTACCGTTCATTACTGTTCAAAGCACGCCGTCCAACAAAGGTACCCCTCCTGGTTACCGCCTGTTCGTGGGGCGAAAAATGGGACATGGAGTGGCGCTTCAAACCTCTGTCTGTGCACGCTTGTGAAGATTTGGCCCCGGCTTTGACGATAAAAAATAGTGCCGCATTCTTTACCCCCTCAGACGGATTAAACTCCGTCCCCCTAAAGACAAAGAATTATTCCTAAACCAGGAACGAATATAAACATTATGACATAGCTACACTATGATAATGTCTGCATCGTACGTTTCGGTCAGTTAATACCCGAGCAGAACCGACTTCCACGTGAGGTTTTAGGTCGTCTCGTCCCGAGTCTTTATGTCTACATTTTAAACAGTGCAGGGGGTGTCGCAACTGTTTGTACAGTGACGTAAACCAGTACTAACCTTTGCAAGTTAGTGCGTAGCGTCACGCCACTTTCGTGCTCTTTTTTGCGTAGGCGTCTGCGCTGTGCATGATGGGATATAGTACCAGTGCAACGAAGTGTCGGCAAGCCGCTTAGCAGATCACTACTGTCGCCTCCATTGGAACGCAAGGGCCACATTGTCAGCGCATGACTCTTGGGTGCATGAAATGGGAGCAGCACGTGTTTTCCCGAAGTTACATAAAACCCTACATGTACCGTTGTGAACGCGCCTTGGGACACGGTGAGCCTGGCGGTTTCTGGTCTTCTTTATCACCGGGCCAAATACGGACAGCAGTAACTGACAGAACATCTAAGTGGGATATTTTAGAATGCAACAAGGGGACGTGGTCGCCAATCTAATCCCAAATGGTAGCTTTAAAGCAATATAAAAGTACAAAATATTTCATTAATCGTGTGAGAAAATGTGTATTTATTGATTGTCTACTTTCTCCAATTTGCTGTAGCAAGAGCATACGCTTGCTCTACAGGAAGTTCATGAGATAGTACGGCCTTAATTTCCTGTGAATTTGTGTAACTAATCGACCCTGCTGATTTTTAAAACTGAACTTAGTAACAAAACAGTAGATTGCACCCGTTCTGCTCGATCACATTTATATCTACTCCGAAGGCGATTGCAGATACCATAATGCCTTTGCCAAGGAGCACACGCTTCAATATATAACCTGTTATTTTTTCCATTTATAATTTTTAATATTATTAACGGGCTCAGATTTCACTTAGTATGAGGTAAAGAGGAAAGTGCCAAGTGCATTTTTTATAGTTTGTTAGAAACAGACAATGACTTTCTAATCGTATATCTCGGCCATTTTTTTGTAGTACCCTAGAATCTAATATGGTTGAAATGTGTGTAGTATATTCAACTTGAAAGCATGTAACTGACAATGTAAATATTATATGTATGTGTACATCATAAAGCCCAACACTTGGAAAATGTGTGGCATGCCTCGCTAGACCGGGTATGGACAGATTCACATTCGTCATGTACTGTGCAATGATCGGGCAGTAGTGTGAAAATGTATAAATACAGAATGAGTGGTGCTTTGTATCTTGATCCATCTGTCTATGTAAATAATATTGTTTGACATACCGAAGCTTGACTTGGGTCCCTCGAAAGCTGATAAAATATCATCCAAATATTTTTATTGTGGTTTTTTATAAATATAGTACCGTAACTAGAGTCCGATTCAATGAGGTCAAACTGGTGCCAAAGTGATATCTGGGTGAAATTACTTGATATGGATTTAATTGGTTTTCTTGTGAGTTGGAATGGCCTAAAATCAGGGGTGTCAAAACTTTTCCCGAGGCGCTGCATACGACATATTTAAGCAGAGGGCCCCAGACCAGTGGTCGATACAGCGCTCAAATGGTGTGCTTTTAACACAATTTTGAACGACATGTGTGGCTTTAGTAAACTTGGAAGATTATTGTAGATCGTGTCACAATGCAGTGTGGTGTTATTCCGTTGAGAGTAGAACCAGCAATTTGTAGTAAAAGAAAATACTTCCCTGATCAGTTGGGCCAGCTTTTTCGGACGAGCCATGAGGTGCCCAAAAAAATTGTCGGCGAGGGCTGCCCTTTGGCCTGGGCCGTAGTTTTCGCACGTCCTGGTCTAAGGAAGCTAGATTATCCAGCTGGTTCAAACAAAACATTCCAGACTGTTGCAAGATCGTGAAACTTACAATAAAAGTAAAACGACATATTCAGGAGTATCAATACCTTTTCTGTGGTATTTGCTTCGGCTATAACTGTTCCACATTTACACTTATTATCGCCAGGCAGCACCGCCCCAGTTACAGGTCAGATCGCTGGCTCGCTGTAAGAATGCCGGTTTTCAAGGTGTTTGAGCTTGAAACACTTGTAATGTTAGTGCAAGAGAATTATGCCTGAAATTCCCAGTGTGGCATTAAACAAGTGAGAGCAGCTCGAAGGCTCACATAATGCACCTTGCATGGGTTCAAAATTATAATCCTAAAAACTCTAATCTGATAATCCTTTCTGCAGAGTTGGGTTTCTTGGTTCATTTCTCCCGTTCGCATCCCCCCAGTTTTCAAAAATAACAGAAGTCAAAGCTCGACACAACCCGACAAGGCTGTGAGTTGAACACTGATATACTTTAAATATTGTCAACGTGTTTTCTGCTCTTTGTCCGCTTTAACTAAACCTTATGACCTACACACCAAAGAAAAAAAAATAAAAAACATGGATTTAGCGAGTCTAAAATAACTTTTATGTTTACCAACAGACTGTTCCAATGCAAGTTCATTGTCAGATTTAAATTGTGCCAATTGTTCATTTCATATTGTACATTTTTAAAATGTCTTTTGCGTTATACTTTTAGTTCTTTGCCATCTTCCTTTTTTACTCGAGCCATAGACATGGACATGTTTCCAACTCTGCCTTTGTTTTTCTTGGTTTTCTCTGGCATAGTCTCCACGAGCTAAAACGATAAGTATGCTAAACTATTTAGAATGTGTATCTAATTCATTTAAATCTCGTAGCTGGCCTGCAGTTCGTAATTTGTAAGCCTTTAAAAAAAAACACAAGAATCAGATGTCTGCTGCGCCCCTATGGTGCTTCAGTAAATACACTGCACAGTTCACTTCCGAGTCCTTTTTAGGCCGGACCCCAAATTACCCCACCATGTAACCGACCGCGACCTGACCACACAATTGTAAGGAAAGGGCAAATAATGAACAATGTTCACGGGAAATTGGGGGGAATAGGTAATATTTAAAATACGAAAGAGGATGTTACTGTCTATAAAGGGGACACACACATAAAGAAATGGGTGTACACATAACAGATGGTATAAAAAGGAAGGAAAAAGAAAATACGCAGAAGAGGTAAGAGGAGCTACACCTATTTAAAGATAAGGGACCCTCTCTAACTAGAGAGGGGGGTGATAGCACACCCTTAAGAAAAACAAACAAGAGAAGGAAGTGCGGCATTTCAACAGTTTCTTCTCTCGCAAACAACATTCACATATCGAGTTTTTAAAACTCATTGACAAATCTTGGTACAAAAACTGTCTTCTACTCTTCTCTTCCTTCCCCTCTATCCTCAAGTCTTTACACTTTCTTTTTCTCCCTTCTCGCCTCCTCACCGCTCCATTTCCTCTCTCCACGTGTCTGTCCTTCTCCCTTCTCCTCTCCCCATCACCTCTACCCACGTTTTTCTGCCCTTCTCCTTTCCTCCTCCCTCACCTCCTCCGCCATCAAACTCTTTCACTTTCTGTCTCCCTTCGCTCCTCCTCTATCTTCACCCATCTCCACTCTTCTCCTTCTCGCCCTCCTCTCCAAAGCCCTCTCTCTCACTTCTTTCCTTCTCTCCTCCTCTTCAACTCACCCCTCCACTTCTTCCTGCTCTCCTCCTTCTGCCTCTTTTACCTCTCTCCATTTTCACTTTCTCCTCGACTTGACATCCTACCTTTTCTCTTTCTCCTTCCCCTCTCCCCCTTTCATCACTCCTCCACTCTTTCTCCCACCCGTCCCTCCCTCACCGCACCCTCCCTCTCGATCCTCACCTCTTCACTTTCTTTCGCATTCTCTCCTCCCGCTATCTTCCCTCTCTTCTTCCATCCTTTTCAATTCCCTGGGCTGTTGGCACCAGGGCCAGTTTCCTATTCTCTTAACCATCCCAAGAACAGTCCACACACACCCTAAAATTAGAAACGTATTTTATTAGATTATTACACCGTGGTTCCTTCTCACGGTCTCATTCACCCCCGTCAAAAGTCCAGAGAAGACGGAAACGAGAGACAGAACTGTACCTTTGGCTAGACCCGATCCACGGCCGCTAACACTTTTTTTCAAAATTAAACCAAAAATCACAATGAACTTGGTAATTACGCCTGGCTGATTTAATTAAATGTCCACTCTTAGCAGAACTTCAGTGCAAAGAAAGGCACAGTTCAAGACAGAAACCTTCGGAAAAAACGGGGGGATAGTGGCACTTTGTTGAGCGGCAGCGGGTTTACGCACAAATACAAACAATAATACTAATAATAACTTTAAAGGTGCACGCGAACTTTCTGATGGAAGAGTCCATTAAGCCTCTTTCAACTGTCATATCTGATTTATCCTGTGAATGGCAGCGATTTTATTGGAAAATTATGGGTTGATAAATCGTTACTTTCTTCCTCAAATGTAGTTTCCTCATTAAATGCGCAGTCCCGTCAATTAATGATCAATGTTGCACCAATTTTTGGATCCTATGGTAAGGACCGCCAGGCGCCACACCCTTGTGTGGTTTTTTTTATTTTATATTTTCTAAAATATGTGCAGGTGGATCTATGGCAGGGGAATTCACTGTATTGTATGTATCTAGTATGTACATGTACTCGTTATGTACTAATATGTATGGTGGTGCTGTGGTACATATGTTACATTGTGTATGTGTACTCTTTTTTATTTTATTATCATTTTTTTTCTTGTTCATTTCTATATTTTATTATTATTATTGATTTGATTATTATTATTATTGATATTATTATTATTATGCGTCTTAATAGTATTAATAATAATACTAATAAGATGTAGTATGTATTTTTTTTATTGTTTGAAACCCATGGAAAAAAAAAGAAACAACTATCTCCAAGAAGACAAGCATCACCAGGGGGCAGATATATCCAGGTCAGCCTCTAGGCATAAGTGAACCCTATGCTCATTTTGATTGCTTGAATTGAATGTTGTTTTCCAGGAGATATTTTGCCTAATATAGGACTACTAGATAAATACAATGGGCATGTCCCCACAGAGGAGGGCTCCCGAGGAGGAGGACCAGGACACGCTGAGGGACTATAGTCTCTGGATGGCCTGGGACGCTCTTGGGGTCCAATTGGATTGGGCTTGGGGGGAAGGGGGAAAAACGGGTCTGGGGTGAGTGATAGGTCGGTGGGAGTCCCTGCTTAGAACTGCTGCCCCCGCGACCCGGCCCGGAATAAGGAGGAAAGAAAATGGAGGATGGATAAAATAGACCGTTTATTAGCAAAATCCTATATGATGGGAATATTGGCAGGCAACGTAAACACTTTCAAAGACGAGCATGTTGGCTTAACCTCAGCAGGAAAACTTTTTCCATAATTACCCCTTTAAATCAGATTTGAAAAAACCACCATTCAAAACAACACGACAGTATATTTCACTTTGGCTTGGTCAGTTACATCGATCCAGGGTGACTGATCTACCCAGTAGAAACACAAAATAGAACATTAAAAAGAAAAAAAAAAACTAAGCAGCGTAAAGTTGACGTTTCCCTTAAAATGTAATCATCAAAAAATCACCAAAAACAGAATAACTTTGGATTCAGGACTCATCCACCCCCTGTCAAAATATAACAATAGCGCATATTAAAAGAAATTTGTTGAAAAGGTTAATTCAGTTTTACAGTGATGTTGGAGTAAAAATAAATAAAAGTTTGGCAGCTCACTCAAGAGGAAGAAGTAGAGTTCTATTTAAAGGCGCAAACGTAAGGCGACCTTGTTAATACCAATGCCAGTATTAAATTTCGTCGGCGTTGATTATAGTTATTCGGAAGAACTTAAGGTTTATTTACTTATAACAAAAAGTGCACGCTAACCATCTTTTATTAAAACTGTTGCAAAACTTCCAAAATTGGTATTCGGAACGCACTGTGGTTTCATCGTGTTTATCGCAGAAAACAGACTTTAAAATACTGATATAGTAAAAAATCCAGATAACTGACGTTTACGTCATAAGTAAATCACAGAGTACGGTTATGAGTGCAGTAGATTTTCAGTTTGCTAGTTTGCTGTCAATTCCGTTTAGAACAGTGGCGTTGTGAGCAGCGCAGTGATCTTTTGCGTCCTGTTTCTTTTACATGCGAGGAAGTGTCTTCGGTCAACGGCACAAACTTGGCAGAGTTTCGCTTGGAGGAGCTCGGGTCTGGGACAGGTCTGGGGTTGGCCGCTCATCCGAAAAAACAGGTCCTTTTTTTTTTTTTTTGCTGTGTTTCTTCAAGGGTCAGTCATCCTCACAGAGCTAAGGGGGCGACACACACATATTTAGAGAGTTTTTATGGTATACAAAACAAAAAAAAAAGTCAGTAATGCTACACTTTAGAGAGCACCATGGATCTATTAAATAACAGTATTGCTGCTTATAGCCATCTCGAGTTGGACTAGTGGCCACTCTTGGTACTACAACGAAAAAATCCCTTCTGCTCAGTAAGGATTTCTCTCATAGAGCGTAACGTAACCACAAACTGCTCGCTGTTTGGCTGTCAGTGCACCTACAGATTCACAAAGGTCGCATTTTGTGGCAGTTTGATCTATTTCAGATCATAAACTTTTTCTCTCAGCTCAAAATCTGTCTGTTGTCTTAAAATCGCTTTTTAAAAATGTTTTGCTTTGGCAATGCTCTACGTCTGCTCTCGGTAACTCAAAGGTCTGATTGGTTAGAGCGGTCACATGTTACGACATGAACGAGCCGTGAGCGATGGTGAACGCGCCAAACTGTCGTAATATAAGCATAAATATTGTCATTTATCATTTGGTACTTTATTTATTTTTCCTTTTCCCCTGTCTCCTCACGGGGCCGCTCTGCTCCGCTCGCCACAAAGTCTCGTGGGAGTAGTTCAAATTGCACATGGTCCATGGGCAGGACTGGATGTACCTATCACTAAAAGCCGACAGTGGGCAAACTACGGCCCGGGGGCCACACACGGCCCTTTGGGCTTATTATCCAGCCCACCGTAATGTGACCAAATTATAATAAGATGGATGGTAAACCTTGTTCAAGTTTTTCTGCTGTTTAATTTAACTGAACTTTAATGAAGGTAATTATTTATTGTAAGTAATGCATTTGGAAAACAAGTTGTACAATGAGCCTTCTTAATATTCAGGCTTTACTACATGTTACAGGCCAAATCTCTGATGTAAGTATGTCATATATTATCCTGGCCCGACCCCTCTGTCACATTTTAGAGCCAATGTGGCCTGTGTGAAAAAAAGTTTGCCCCACGCTGCGCTAAAGGCTAACCCACACACCTGCCATTGAGCATGGCCCAGTTTTAAACCCTGGGGCTTGGACACCACATATTTATCGTGATCTCGTTAGCGGGACTTCAACGATTAAATTGACTAATAATGAGTAGTCAACATTTAAAAAAAAAAAAAAAAAAAAAAAAAAGTGATTTTTGATAATCATGCTGGACTATACGACTCTTTAAACACAAACACAAAGACCTTTTATAACAAGGACAGTGACATTATTAAATCACATTGATTTCATCAGTTAATAGACTTTCGTCGTAAATATAAAAAGACCTTGAAACTTTGATGACTGGTGTTAAGACACAGTGAAATAATGTGATATTGCAGACTGTATTCAACTTGGTTTTTTTCACTATAATATTAAAATTCACATCGAGTCTCAGGCTTTGGTCCTCAGTAACAAACTCAAGTGTTAAAATGTTCCTTATAGCATATATACACACAGCGACGGCGTTATAACAAATGTGAGGAGAGTACCTTCCTTCCTGGGCTTGACCGGTCCTCCAGTCCTTCAGCAGCTGGTGGGTTGTTCATCCCAAATGTTTCAGCCTCTGAGTTTCATTTTCAACCCACAGATGGGCATTTCTCATTCTGTAATCTTTAAAAAAACATATTTATGTAGAGATAACCTAAGACAGAAACACCTACAGTCCTGTCAATGTTTGCGAGAAAGCCTCAGAAACAGCCAGAAAAACAATCAGCCTTAAAGAACTAATCTCCCACTTATCGATCAGATTGTAATTTGAAAAGGCAAAATAGCATTAAATATTTTAGCGATATTTCTGAGGCTCTAGTCAGTTTTAAATGAAAATAACTAACATCGTACTACACCCTGGCAGTGATAATTAACTATAGATTGGTTGTTATAGAAGAAAAAAAGCCTGAGAATAAATTTAGTCAGGTGGGGGACAAATTGGTTAAAATAGTTGTAAGTAGAAGTAAAAGGACTGAATTTGCATAATGTCCTAAAACTAAAACTTATTACTATAGCAGTAAGTGGTCTGAAAATAAATGGTACTTCATATTTCTCCGTGTACTTGTACTGGAGTTGTGTGCGAGTACTGTAGTGGTTGCAGGTTCTCGGATGTTGTTGCTGTCACACTGGCCGATCATCTCCCTCATCTGAGCCTCGTGTTTCTGCTGCTGATGGAGAAGCTCCGCTTCTCTGCCTCTTCTCCTCCTGCTGAGAAACTGCACAAAAAAAAAAACAGCAAGAGCAGGAGTAAAGAAGTGTTTTTAGTCCACTACAGTCTGAAAAGGTTCATTTGATTTTTCTGAAAACTAATAATCTTATTTTTTACTTGCAAACTTCTCTAGGACTGTCCAAGCCCGTTTATCATTTTAGAGCAAACTAGGTTCATTTGTAATTATTTTTGTCACTGCATATTAAAAAAAAAGACCATGGACATCACATGACTCTTTAGAGTCCTGCAGACCCACCCTCCTCCACCCTCACACTCTCCCCCTTTAATCCTGCAGACCCCACACTCCTCCACCCCACTCGTCACCTTGAATAATCTTCTCCATCTCACCTCCCCTTAGTCCCTCCTCCACCCTCCCCTCGTCCCTTTAGTCCTCCTCCAACCTCTCTTTTCCTCCTCCCTTCTTAGGGTCCTTCCTCCCGCCACACATCTCCCCCTTTAGTCCTATAAACCCCATCCTCCTCCGCCCTTACTCTCCCTTTAGTCCTCCTCCACCCTCACTTCCCCCTTTTGGTCCTGCGACCCCACCCTCCCTCCACCCTCACCCTCCCCATTTAGTCCTCCCACCACCCTCACTTCTCATACCCTTGAGTCCCTCCACCCTCACTCTCCCCTTTATCCCTATAAACCCCCTCCTCCTCCGCCCTTACTCTCCCCTTTAGTCCTCCTCCACCCTCACTCTCCACCCTTTATCCTCCTCCACCCTCACTCTCCCCTTTAGTCCTCCTCCACCCTCTCTCTCCCCTTTAGTCCTCTCCACCCCTCACTCTCCCCTTTAGCCCCCAACCCCATCCTCCTCCACCCTCCTCTTCCATTTAGTCCTATAAACCCCATCCTCCTCCCCCCTTACTCTCCCCTTTAGCCCTATAAACCCCACCTTCCTCTGTCTTCACTCCCCCCTTTAGTCCTCCAGACCCCACCTCCCTCCACCTTTAGTCTCCACTCCCCCCTTTAGTCCTCCAGACCCCACAGTTGAACACATTTCAGTCACACATAGAAAAAAAACTGAAGCCGTGCCCTTAGTCGTCTCTTTCAGACCCGTGCTTCTGCGGTTGAGGGGTACCTGTTTGATCCTCTCCCGGTCCTCCCGCGGGGGTGCTGTTGGACTGGATCCGCAGGCTCTTCTTGAACATGGTCATTCGAGTCTTGGCTTCGCCCCTTTGGATTTTAGGAACGACTTTTCTCCTGTTGCTGTCGAGCTTTCAGGATCTCGACCATTCTCTGGTTGTAGCACTGCATCTGTTCTTGCTCCTGAAGACAGAAAAAGGTTTTATCGTTGTTATGTAACGCAAACGAATTGACGGATGTATTCAAAATATCTCACATTAAGGTACGCTCCGGTTATATTTATGGATGGGACAATAAACAATAATATCGTTTATCGTGATAAAAAGTGTTGACAATAATCGTTTCGTGGGACATTTTATAATCGTGATAATCGGCAACAAAGATAATCACCATTATATCACCTGAATGTGCAGAAAAAAAATGACTTATCCACCAGTGGAGTCAAATGGGGGTGACAAAGGGGTCTGATGTCCGGGGTCCCAGGTCTTAGGGGGCCCAGAAACTGGACCCTCTTCCTATTAATTTGTATTACAGGGGGCCCATTTGAGGATTATCACCCCGGGTCCCCAAATTTCAGTCGACGGCCCTGCTTATTCATAATATTGTCTGTTAAAGTTATAATTATTCAATTCCACAACAACTTTAATCACTTTTATCGCAATATAATCGTTAACTACAATTATTTTGGCCATGATAATCCATCCAGCCATGTTCTTCCGCTTATCCAGGGCCAGCAGTCTAAAGCAGGGACTCCCAGATTTCCCTCACCCCTGACACGTCCTCCAGCTCCTCCGGTGGGACCCCAAGGCCAGCCGAGAGACATAGTCCCTCCAGCGTGTCCTGGTCTTCCCCGGGGCCTCCTCCAGTTGGGACATGCCCGGAACACTTCAATACGGGAGGCGTAATCATCACAAAATGTCAATATCGTCGAATGCCTAGCTTGGACTGATAGCAACCAGCCCCGAAACGTGATATGAGAAGAACGCTAACTTTCATTTTAACGATACTCAGACATACTGTACTGTACTGTAACTGCCTTCATGTGCGTACCTTCTCGTGCTTCTTGAGGAGCTGGTGTCTCTGGAGGAAGTACTGGTCTTTGAGCTGCTGCTTCAGGAGCTGATGTCTCTCATGGAGGTTCTTCTCCTCCATCTCCCATATTGTTCGCCTCACGCTCTGGAGATCACGAACATAACACAGTTAGAAAGGCTCGACATACTGTACATACCATAACAATTAAAGGACATGTATACTAAAACCAGCATAATGAGCTTTTGACCTGGTTATAATGGTGCTTCCTGCATTTAAAGGGTCAATATTACACTTTTTCCTGGATTTCCTGATATATGGTTATGTTTTCCTTTTCCCCACAAACAGACCTGGGGTTGGGTTTTTTTTTGTTTTCATTCACACATGTTTAACACACAAACCCTGCATATTTAGCTGAGTTCTTCTCTTAAACTGAAAACACTCTGTTCCACCTTGTGATGTCATCATGTGGTAATACAGGAAGTGCTCCACTGTGTTTTTAAACTTCACACAGCTTCACTAGAATCATTTGGATAATTTCAGCCCTGGAATTGCCGATCTTCTACTGAACTAAAGGTAAAAGGCAGCTGTGAAAACTGTAGAAAACTACCCCTTCATGACATCACAAGGTGGAACAGAGCATTTTGAGCTTGAGATGTACAGACGAATAAAGCTAAACCTAATTTTGAGGAGGTAGCAACATTATAACATGACAAAAACCTCACAAGAATCATTTATGTGTAAAATACGACCTTTAAGGTTTGAGTGCTCAGAAACTTCCTGTTTTCTCTCTCCTATCCCAGCCCACATTCCTGTACTTTGAATCTTAAATTTTTAATAATTGTAACCAAGTGATACATGTAGGAAAAAATATCACATAGCCACACTCATAATGACAATCTGCTGCTTGCTACGCTGAAATACAACTATGAATTTCTATTATTAAGCCGTTTAAGAATAATACAGATAATACAACATCTATAATGACCATCTACTTGTGTTACGGCTCAAAAATAAATATATATCAAAGTCTCACCTCGTATTAGTTCTTGCTTCTTGTTTAGACACTCCCTCTCCTTCTCTGCAATTTCCTTTTTATTGTTGTAAAATGATCTTCTTTAGCGTCGTGTCCAAGTATTCCTTCTGATCGGCCCAGAAACTGTTCCTCCTGTAGAACAAAAATGAGACGCTGAAACAAAGGCCTCCACAGAGAGAACAGCGTCCTGCGTTACACCAGACCTCTTTAATCTTCATGTCCTGGAAGCTGGCCATGAATTGCTTCATAGATTCTTTGCGTGATCGTCTGGGCAGTTTGTCAACGCTCTGTTTGACCTACAAAGACAAAGACGTAAAAATGTAGACAATACACGGTTATACTTATTTCCTCCCAAAAATAGATATTGTCATTTTGGTTGTCTACTTTTATTTTCGTTTACTGTTTAAAAATTGAAATGATTTTATTGAGAAATGGTCAAATTGCTCCAGTGGACACTCGTCATTCAGCACAGAGGGGGCGGGGTTGCCAGATATGCTCCAAAAAATGCTCCTCTAACGCTGCACTGATGAAGTACCAAGTTTTGTTAAGTAAAAATACAGATACAGAAGCAAAAAGTTACTCAAATAAAGTAAAAGTATCACATGGAAAAATCTACTTAAGTAAAAGTTTTTAACTGTTTAAAAATGTACTTAAAGAATAAAAAGTTGTGTTGTTCATTTATTTAAGTGAAAAATTTAGTGATATTGATTAAAAAATGATATATATTTTGGTCACAGTAACAACACGACTTATAAAGTGACTCTTATGTGTTTATTCGGTCAAATAGTTGTATATTTCTTACACATGGGTTTGTAATGTATATATACAAAACACTGATAGAGCTATTAAAATGAATAAACAAAGTGAATGTAGAATTATAATCGGTTCCTCTTGCATTTGAGTGTCTTTAAGTTAAAACTTGCACTTAACTCTTTCAGTGCTTGCCTTTTTTTTGTAAAAGCAACCTCTGGCTTACCACTGTTTTTTTGTTTTAATTTTCAACAACTTTACTTTGGAATACACATTTTGCATGGATTGCAAAGGACATCTGCTGGATATTTAATATTCATAGGACATATTTACATTAACTTAGTGCCTCTTTATAACCCCACCCCCTTCCTCCTCAGAAATGTAAAAATGTTAGATGTTAGAAAAATGTTAGAAATGTTCTCAATATTGTAATACCCAGCCAATATTGCAATAACGGCCAATAATGTCATACTTAATCGGTTGGTACAAGGTCTAAAGTGCAGACTGAAGTTGGCAGAACAGTTGTACAGTTAAACTCTGCCTCTGTGACGTGGTTCAGACAGATGGTGCTGCTGCGTACCTCTTTCTTCCTGAGCTTCATCTGGTCCTGGAACCTGTGCAGGGCCCTCTCCTGCTCGGCCTTGATGCGTCTCGTCTCGTCTTTGAGCTTCACCTGATGATCCGCCTCCATCTTCTCGATCGTCTGCTTCTGGTGTTTCTCAAGGTTCTCCAGCTCCACGTCGTAGTGCTTCTTCTTGGCCTGGAGAGAGGAAACTTTGTATTCATATTCCCCCCAAAAAGGAGGACATTGTAAAAGTACTGCCTCTGCACGAGTGTGACTTCAGTTCTGAACATTAATCTCGATGTCGACAGAAGTTATCGTAAACGAAGATGGATATGAAGAGAGGACATGGCAACGTGGGCAGAACGAGAAAAGCAGGCAATATTTAAATCATTTATCTGCTAATGGAGAGAAAAATGAGCACAAAAGACCAAGGAATAAGATAAAACTACTGAAATTAAAGGCAAAATATGTAACTTTTCTGGTAGACCACCATCTGCTCGTCTAAATTTATACATTATTTTATTTTTATTATTTGCATACAATGTCGCACAGTATGGCATTAACGCAACCGACTTTGTTTATTAAATTCAAATTTTTTTTATTTTATTTTTTTTTAATAAAGTGTGTAGGGTCACCTCTCCACAGATCTGCCCTATAACTTGTCCAGAAGGAACGAACTGCCCGTTACCAAGGAGATGAATAAGTTTAACGTCACATTGGGTCACATTTTAGGCAAAGGAGTACGGTCACCTCTCCACAAGTTTGATCTATAACTTGGCCAACAGTAGGTGGAATAAACTTTCCGTCACCAAGGAGATAGATACGTTTAATGCCATAGTAGGTAACATTTTACGCAAAGGAATAAGTAATATGTCCAAGGATACACGCAAGTAACGACACTTTAAGTCATTTTATCTAACTGGTGAACTATTTGGGAGGCGTTTGGTTTCATTTCTTATGTTCTGGTTATAATGTAAAGCTCGTCATATGTTGGTTCTTGACACATACGTTCATCTCCTGGTCGAACTTCCTCTGCATCTGCTCCTTCTGAGACTCCAGTTTGGCGTTGAGTCCGGCCTGAGCGCGATGTTCCTCCTTCTGCAGCAGACGCAGCTCACGCAGCTCCTGACGCCTGCGCAACAACGTGGATTTAAGAGAAGAAAATGAGATATAATGTGCAGTATGTGATATCCATGTACCATATTTGCCGGATCATAAGTAAAAAAAATGCATAATAATGGAGAAAAAAATGTGGTTGTCAGGTTGTCAAAAATCGTACATATGTTTCCTTTAAACTAAGTGGATTAGATCAAGAAGGAACCTTTTCATAATTATATTTCACACACAAAAAAATTAATAAATCACCGAAAACTCTTCTTTACACAAGGTAAATTAAAAGCCTCCTCAGTTTTCTAAAATTACACTTTTTTAGATGTTTTTCGCCAATAAACTCAAATTAATATTGCAACATTAATACACTGCAGATTGACAGACAGTTATAAAAGATTCAAGTAGAAGTAGAAGAAGTCAAAAACAATCCAGAAGGTACAATATAGTTCAAAATAGTTCGGGAATAAATCATGAGTAGAATTGCATTCATGGTGTAGTTACAGCCATGACCACTAGATGGAGTAGGAACATTATTTTGAAAAGGGCACTTCTTATGACACTAAACTAGTCAAGCAAAATATCACTTCAAATATTATTAGCTTCTTTCCTTTTCTTTTTCGTAAACAAGAAAAGTTCAGTGCTGCCCAATAATTCAAAGGAAAAACTGTTCCCTGTAATATAAACATAAGTATATTTTTAACTCTAAGCACATTTCGTCTTTCCCCAGAGACTTTGTCAGTCCAGGGCAAAGAGCCAGACCACAACAGTGACATATTTGGCTGGTTGTTGTTTTGACTGGCGCTCGTACCTCAGAAACCTCATCTCCTCGTCCTTCTTCTCGTCATCGCGGATGATTTTGGATGTGGTCACGCTGACCTCAACACCGTCAATCACAAACTTCCTGGTTCTCTTCAAGGTCTTACTGGAGAAGTCCTAAAACACAGACACAGGGGAAATGTTTTCAGTGCACAGGACAAATATTATGACTATTCTACATTTTAAATACAAATGTGATGGATCATGGATGTTTTTATTCTTTTTTTTTTTTGTATTTTATTTGTCTGTAAAGAGACAGCACTTATGAATTCACAATTTTATTTTTCCTTTATTTATTTAATGTTAGACAGACTGTGTGTGTGTTATATTTCTGTGATTTTAGAGGGGGTAAGGTGGAAACGGCAGGAGAGTGCTAGTTTTGTCCTGTGAATGTGTCTTTTTTATATCGATGTCTGCTCAAATGAGTATCTAGTCCCGGTGCTAGTTTTAGTATCGGTTAGTATCTGATTCATGATTTATTTTTTTTATTTATTTTTTTAGTGGCGCAAAGGACTACAGATAGAAAATAGCATTTTGCTAAAATCTGGTGCAGCCATCTTTTTAATGTATCTGCACGTTGTCCTTCAAATAAATAAATAAAATAAAAATAAATAAATAAATAAATAAATAAGTACTAGTAGTCCGTAAATAAGAAAATAAGGTATAGAGAATATCGATGGGGGGGAAAAAAAAAAAAAAGTAATTAAATAATAGTAAAAATAGTGATAAAATAATAGTAAAAAAATAAAATAAAATAAAAATAATAAAAAAAATAAAATAAAATCATCATCATCATCATCATCATCATCATCATCATCATCATCATCATTATTATTATTGAAAGCCACTATGAGAAAAAACTAAAACGAGATAACACATATTCCATTGTTTTGCACTTGGACTTTGATTTAAATGTTGTATGTTCAGATATTTCATTTTAAATACCGATACAAGGAAGAAAGAGGCAGAGCAGGACGTCAGCCTGTGTTGACAAAGATATCCATGTTCCTGTCTGTCTGGTTCTACTATGTTACGCAACAGAGACGATGAATCTTTTTCCTCCATCACCGACACAAAAAGCCACAACATTTACATCTCACCACATCTAATATTAGGATCCTGGAACGTGTGATATGCAAAAGAACTGGACAAACAGACACTCATTTCTGCAGAAGTCAAACGAAATTATAAGAACAATGATTTTACAGGCACAAAACTGCTTGATTAAACTGGAAAATTCAAAATCTGTTCAAATATGGTGGACGATAGCTTTATGCCTTTATAAATGTTCTACTTTTTACTGGTTTTGCTCATTAATGTGAAGCAAAAAAACTTGTATTGAAGCTAGTTTGCTATAAATTAAGTCAAATATTCAGTTATATCATATGTTTAGGGGTTGTCGATATATCTGTATTGGCGTAATTGCACAACTAATTTTTTTAGCATCCTGACAGCAAAAATAACATTAGACATTTATAAGATGGAAGAGACGACAAACATGGCTGGTTTGTGTCTTGTTGGGAAAAACATGTGGGTTAAATACGCAAATCTAAAAAAAGCCTAATTGTATTTAAGAGTGTAAGTAAACGGATGAATGATGCAGTTTGTGTTCGCTCCTTTTTGTTCCATTTGTTTTCTGTTTTTTGTGTGGAAATGATGGGAAGAGAAAACGTTCATGTTAAATGTTCCCGACATTGTAAAATATTAAAATTTTTTACATAAATAATTAAAATAAATAAATAAAATCTGAAATTATTTTGTCATAAATCACACAGCCAATATTAAAATGTTGCATATTTTCGAAATGAGACTCACGATTTTATCAATAATTCAATATACAGTTGTCCCTCGCTATATCGCGGTTCATCTTTCGCGGCCTCGCTGTTTTGCGGATTTTTTTCTGCAATTTTGAGCGTGCATTGTGTTCTGCGTCCTGATTGGCTGAGGGACTGTAGACCATTGTCCATCAGTCTCCTCCGTGTCTCCTGTACAGTACAGAATGTGTCAGACAAATTTACATAAATGTTGGATCGCAGTGTGACTTTGAAGTGCTGTAAGTTTGCACTAAGAAAAAGACACCAGGAAGAAGAAGCACGATCAGAGAAACTGAAACACACGTGAGTCACTATTAATAATTTCTGCACTGTTGATCATTACAATCTAATTTGTTACAGTACTTCTAAAAGTTATCATTTTGAATTACAGCATAGGAAAGTGTTCATATTTTTTTTCAATTTCTCAAATGTTTGGGCCTGAAAACAGGTCTTGATCTTTGGTTTCTTTCTATAATACTGCACTTATTTTAAAAAATGTACGAAGGTTTGAACTTTGAGAGTGTTTAAACAAGAGAGAAATGTGAGAAAATGTTAATGTCTGTGTGAGAAAAGTGTATAAAGTGTGTGGTGAGGGGTTTTAGAATAACTAAAAAATAAAGCAGATACTTTGCGGATTTTACTTATTGCAGGTTATTTTCACAACATAACCCCCGCCATAAACGAGGGACCACTGAATTGTGTTTTTCTGCCATTTATTTATTGCAGCTCGTGATTTGTTTAACGATATTGTACATTTAGAACCGTTTTTCTGGTTTAAATCTGCTCTTAGGCTTTTGTTTCAGTGGTAAAAATGTTTAAATATTATCGTTTTTTACTTCAGCGATATATCAAACTTGAAAATGTGTGATCGTGACAGGCCGACGTGGCGTAACTGCTGAGAGCGTGTGTGTCAAAGTCTCATAAGTACACATCTGACAAGTACAGGTCTCTGGAGTACTGTAACCCTTGAACACACTCGCATTTCCTGTGTGGGTGGTGCAACAGTGTCGTGTCTTGTTTGAAACAGATTTTCTTCACTGCACATTTGAAAGAAATTCTGAGAACAAGTCAACTCAGGTCTAAGGTTTTATACAGATTTCCTGCCAGTGGATATGTTGTGGTTTGTTTTTTGTTCCTATATAAAGCTACACTGCTGCTCAGTCAATTTTTTTAATAATTTTTTTTTGTAGTAATTTTTTTTGCAGCCATTTTTGAACCTATGCATTAGCTTTTTTTTTTTTTTTTTTTTTTTTAATTTTTTTATCCAAATAAAATCCAAAAGTGTGCTAAAACGTGCCTGTAAATATTAAATAATACAAATAAATAACTTTAGAAATTACTTAACTTTACAAATAACTTTACATCTCTATCAAATATTACCTTTATAGTCTAATTTTACTCATCTTAAAAACTGAATTATCAAACTAAACGCCTTTTTCCTGTATAAGCAGCTCTTGAGGTTAAAATAAGTTCACTTTGTACTGTCTGTATCCAGGTACAAAGTGTTTTATTTTATTGTCAGAATTAGGAAGTTTGCACTTAAAGAGTTGATTAAAGAGGTAACATTTTGAATGAACCCTTAAGGAATGGCTCAAGAGAAGGCATAATGCGTATCTTTGGATTTCTTTCTATGGGAATACGGACCAAAGATACAGGACATTACTGAACTAAACCAAAAGATACAGATGTGATTGAACCATTGATGAGGCTCTGCTACAGCGAACACGGCAAGAAACTGAGTCCCGTCTTGATGTGCTTCGTAGAGGTGTAATAAATGTGTTAAAAACTTTGGAAACCACTGAGTACAATAGAAAGTCTCTCCCCAGGTATTTGAGCAAAAATACTCCTAGTACAGACTTATTGTGTTGTATAATCAGCTCTTGAGGTCCAAATATGTCGGCCGTGTGCTGCCTGCATCCAATTATAAAGCGTTTCACTGTCTGATAATAAAGTAGTGCGTGTTAGCATGCTAGTTGTTGGATTTACTGTGACGGCAAAACTGCACTCTGGCCTGTGTGAAAAATGTGGGAGAAAAAGTGTTTATAAACTCATTGCAGTCAGTTAGGATGCTCAGAATGCATAAGGTCAGTGAGGGATAACTTTGGACCAATGCAAACTGTTTACAAGTTCTGTTTTTCATGTTTTAAGGCAGTAAAAATCAGGGACAGAGACTTTAAACTATTCAGAAAGGGTCAAAAATGTGTTTCTATTTAGATAAATGTACTATTTACTTGCTTAAAGTGTCGATACTTACTCAAATCTATATTGTGTCATCAAGTCACCCTGTATTTTTCAGTCAGTCAAAAGGTACAACATCTATAATTACCTCATTCATAAACATTTTAAATACATTTCCACACCTAAGTAGCACCGTTTACCCAACTCCGCTCCAATTCAGAGACAAACACACACATCCACCGGTCCAGTCAGTCGTCACTTCCTTATTTACTGGAGACGGAGGAAAGTAGGAGATGGATGACACTGATGTCAGACGGAGCTTCCTTTAAGGTCTCTACAGCTGAGCAAACACCAGCGTCTGATGGAGTCCAGACCAGACACATACTCTGTCTCAACACCGGTGTACTCAGTGACTCTGCGCCTGTTTATTTTTGTACAACACTGAATGAATGGGTTCACTTCCTGCCATTCATAAATACTGACACTACAACTCATCACTGTGTACTATGGCTGTTTGTACTATCGTTAAAGCCGTAGTGCGATTTAAAACGAAGCTATAGGTTCAGCGGAATAAGGGGTTTAGTTCTGTTTTAGTTCTTGTTTAGCCCTGAGTTCAGACTTGTCAAATACTAATTGATACTAAAACTACTATTCGAACTCATAATCAATAGTTTTTTGAGCAGGTATCGATACTGAAACCAAAAAAAGGGACATAACTGGATAAAAATGGACCTTTCCTGAACAGTTTCATCTTGAGTTTTATCAGAACTAGTGTAAAACTACATAATAATAAACCAATGCCATTATTTTGTGTTGGAAATTACAATATTATTTATAAAAGAGCTTTAAAAATATCATTTGGGTATCAAAATTCTACTCTTTAATATCAAAATCGAGTTTTAGTATCATGACAGTACTACCAGTTCCAGGTTTTGGTCCAGTTTTAGTCCAACTCTGAACTAAACCTGAACAGTTTCCGTCTTGGCCCAGATCTTGTGTCTTTTGGCAAATGTTTAGCTCAGTTTCAGTGCTGGAAAAGTCTTATTTAAGTATTTATTTTTAGTCCATCTTGTTAAACTTGGACTAAACTTGGAACCAAAGCCAGACTAGATCTAAACCAGGACTAAAAGAGGAGCAAACCAAGTCTACATCTGGACTAAATGTGAGCTTAAACCAGGACCAAAGCGGGACCAAAGCGGGACCTAAGCGGGACCTAAGCGGGACCTAAGCGGGACCAATGCGGGACCAAAGCGGGACCTAAGCGGGACCTAAGCGGGACCAAAGCGGGACCTAAGCGGGACCTAAGCGGGACCTAAGCGGGACCTAAGCGGGACCTAAGCGGGACCCTAAGCGGACATACATAAGCGGGACCAAAGCGGGACCAAAGCGGGACCTAAGCGGGACCTAAGCGGGACCTAAGCGGGACCTAAGCGGGACCTAAGCGGGACCTAAGTGGGACCTAAGCGGGACCTAAGCGGAACATAAGCGGGACCAAAAGCGGGACCAAAGCGGGACCAAAGCGGGACCAAAGCGGGACCAAATTGAAAATGCACGCAGCCTTAGAGTCACTGTGAACTGTAGAGTGAGTGTGTATTGTCACCGTCTGCTCCTGAAGTGAACCTTTCGTTTCCTTCTGCAGAACAGGAAGTTGCTGAAACAAAGTCCGGTCTGATTCATGCTTTTCAGTCTTTTCCTATATATGTATATATATTTATAAAAAAAATCTATGAAATTAAGGTGTATAGTCTGACATTTGTTGTCAAATTCTGGTTCAGAGCTTTAGAGCTGGGCACATTCACTCTTTTCTGTGTCTTTTCTGTTGGTCTATGTCCTGGTCTATGTCCTGGTCTATGTCCTGGTCTATGTCCTGGTCTATGTCCTGGTCTATGTCCTGGTCTATGTCCTGGTCTATGTCCTGGTCTATGTCCTGGTCTATGTCCTGGTCTATGTCCTGGTCTATGTCCTGGTCTAATCCATTGTCCTTTAAAGCTACCTAACCACTGCACTACTCCGATGTTTGTGGTACTCCATGCATCTATATGTGCAACTAGTAGTAGAGGTATTAGTAGTAGTTCTTGTAGTTGTAGCAGTCCTGGTCTTTCTTACTCCCCTGTCCCGTCTCAGTCCCCTGTCCCGTCTCAGTCCCCAGTCCGTCTCAGTCCCCAGTTCCGTCTCAGTCCCCAGTCCCGTCTCAGTCCCCAGTCCCGTCTCAGTCCCCAGTCCCGTCTCAGTCCCCTGTCCCATCTCAGTCCCCTGTCCCATCCCCTGTCCCGTCTCAGTCCCCAGTCCGTCTCAGTCCCCTGTCCCATCTCAGTCCCCTGTCCCATCTCAGTCCCCAGTCCCATCTCAGTCCCCTGTCCCATCTCAGTCCCCTGTCCCATCTCAGTCCCGTCTCAGTCCCCTGTCCCGTCTCAGTCCCCTGTCCCGTCTCAGTCCCCTGTCCCGTCTCAGTCCCCTGTTCCATCCCCTGTCCCGTCTCAGTCCCCTGTCCCGTCTCAGTCCCCTGTCCCGTCTCAGTCCCCTGTCCCGTCTCAGTCCCCTGTCCCATCTCAGTCCCCTGTCCCGTCTCAGTCCCCTGTCCCATCTCAGTCCCCTGTCCCATCTCAGTCCCATCTCTCCCAGTCGAGCCGGTGCATGTGCAAATGTGGACGCACCGTAACTCCAAACTCAGCTACACCCAGCGTCTTTATATTAGCAGAAGACGTGTGAACCCACTGCTCTTAGCGACGGCCCTGCTTTGTTCTTGGCGAGTTTCCTGTTGTATAAAGTGTTCTGGAAAATCCTCTCACTCAATAACAGCATTTCCATTCCACTGGCTCCATAAACCTCCATAGTTCACTACAAGACAATAGAAGATACACAACAGGATCATTCAGTGAGAGGAGGCGCTCGGTCCTACACAAAGGCGACATTGGCTGGACACTCGGCTGCATATTTGCTGCATATTTGGCCTTATGAACTCAGTCTGTGCCATTCCAACTATGAAAGAATCTGTTACATTGTTTTTCACTGGGGAATAGGAAAAGAGGCATGCTAAAACGGTGACTGTATAAAGTAAATTGTACTACTAATGCTACTACAATTACTGCAGTTAGGCCTGTCAGGACAACATATTCTGAAGTGCCAAAAATATAGTTCCAACAGACAGATCCTTCATATACAGAATGATCTGTCGATGTAGTAACTGCCGAACTGCTATAACTACGACTACTGCAACTAATACTACAACCAACTACCAACTAGTTCAACTACTACTACTGATACTACCACTACTACAACTTCTACTTCAACTGCTTCAACAACAACTACATCTACAACTACTTCAACTTCAACAACTACAACTACTTCAAGTACAACTACAACTATTTCAACTTCTTCTACTTCAACTAAACTACTCCAACTACAACTACTTCCAATTCAACTAAAACTACTTCCAATTAAACTACAACTACTTCCAATTAAACTACAACTACTTCTAATTCTACTTCAACTACAACTACTTCTAATTCTACTTCAACTGCAACTACTTCTAATTCTACTTCAACTGCAACTACTTCAGCTACAACTACTTCTTCAGCTATAACTACTTCAACTACAACTACTTCAGCTATAACTACTTTAACTACAACTACTTCTACTACAACTACTTCAACTACAACCACAGCTACAACTACTTCAACTACAACAACTTCAACGACATCAACTATTTCTTCTTCAACTACATCAACTACTTCTACATCAACTACAACTACTTCAACAACTTCTTCTACTTAAACTACTTCAACTACTTCAACTACAACTACTTCTACATCAACTACAACTACTTCAACAACTTCTTCTACTTCTACATCAACTACTTCAACTACAACTACTTCTACATCAACTACTTCTACTTCTACTCCTTCGTTCCCAGGAGTGAGGTTACGTCAGCAGCTCCATTATTCTGTGCACAGATCTATACAGTTCATGGACTTTGAAAGTACAGAAAAAATATTGTTAAAAGCAACAGGACGAGTTAGTCTGGAAATGTGATAAGATCCACTGTAAAACCACGGTCCACTCATCCAATAAATAATAAATATGAAACAGGCTTTTTATGACCGTGAAATCGAAGGTCTAAAATCAATAAAGCGTCAGCATCTTGCCCAAAGTGAAAAGGCTCCTCTGACGGGACACAGTCACTGCTCTGTTTAGGACGGCCCACTCCCACACGCCTCACAATGCACTTTCAGTTCCTCCGCAGCCCAGGAATTAAAGTCGTTTTTTTCAGGGAGGGGTCGAGAGCGAAGGGGAAGTGCCGTAACAAACCGCCGAGGCATCAGACTATAAGACGCAGAGTGTGATTTCAACAAAAAGTTCAAAGATTTACAGAAATGCTCACTGGGATTCGTCAATATGTGGGTCTCCAGGTTAATCAGAACAACTTGAGCCCATCAGAGTTTAAAATAATCATTATCAGAGCTGAATTGCATAATAAAAGTCGATGTAAATGAGGCGTATCTGTCATTTTTTCATGTTAAATTTGTTTAGCTCCAGCACAGATCTAAAAGCAGCTCTGAGGGTCAAAATCTGTGGAATTATGAAGTATTTTTATCATCCACGAACCAGGAAGTAGAGCAAGGGAGCTGTTAGTATGCTTCAACTATATCTACAACTACTTCAACTACATCTACAACTACTTCAACTACAGCTACTTTAACTACAGCTACAACTACGTCTACTACAGCTACAACTACTTCTACTTAAACTACAACTACTTCAACTACATCTACAACTACTTCAACTACATCTACAACTACTTCAACTACAGCTACTTCAACTACATCTACAACTACTTCAACTGCATCTACAACTACTTGTACTTCAACTACAACTACTTGTACTTCAACTACAACTACTTCTACTTCAACTACAACTACTTCAACTACAACTACTTTAACTACAACTACTTTAACTACAACTACTTCAACTACAGCTACAACTACTACTACTTCAACTACAGCTATCACTACTTCGACTACAACTATTTCAACTTCTACTACTTCTACTGCGACTAGAACTACTTCAACTACAACTACTTTTACTGCAACTACCACTACTTTTACTGCAACTACCACTACTTCAACTACAGCTACAACTACTTCAACTACAACTACTTTTACTGCAACTACCACTACTTTTACTGCAACTACCACTACTTCAACTACAGCTACAACTACTTCAACTACAACTACTTTTACTGCAACTACCACTACTTTTACTGCAACTACCACTACTTCAACTACAGCTACAACTACTTCAACTACAACTACTTTTACTGCAACTACCACTACTTCAACTACAGCTACAACTACTTCAACTTCAACTACAACTACTTCTGCTACAACTACTAAAACTCTGGTGTCTGAAATAACAGAACAGAAAAGGACTCCGTCTGTCCCAGGTTCAAATCCTGTAGCTCTAATGGCTGTAATATTGTTTATCGTGATAAAAAGCATTGACAATAATCGTTCGTGGGACATTTTATATAATCGTGATAATCGCCAACAAAGATAATCGCCTTTATATCACCTGAATGTGCAGAAAAAAACGACTTATCCACAGTGGAGTCGACAGTGGGGGGATAAAGGGGTCTGATGTCCGGGGCCCCAGGGTCTTAGGGGGCCCAGAATTGGACCCTCTTCCTATTAATTTGTATTACAGGGGGCCCATGTGAGGATTATCGCCCTGGGCCCCCAAATTTCAGTCGACGGCCCTGCTCATCCATAATATTCTCTGTTAAAGTTATAATTATTCATATCCACAGCAACTTTAATCAGTTTTATCGTGATATAATCATTAATCGCAATTATTTTGGCCATGATAATCGTCAAAATTTCAGTATCGTCCCATGTCTAGTTGTCATGTCTTTTAATGATACTAATATTTTATCGTAACAGGCCGAACTTCAGCGCCTTTAACTTGGACTCACCCTGGATATGATCACGTTGTTGTTGATTGACATGTCCATGCTTTCGGACGCTACACTTCCAGGATACGACACCCGGGAGTTGTTGAAGACTCCGTTGACGTAAGGAGACACTGGCTCCGAGTTGCTCCTGATGGACGTCCTCTCCGGGGTGGTCTTCGTCGAGCTGGTCCTGGGTACGGGCGTTTGAGCCGGGGACGGGGGAGGCGTGGGTCCGGCCGTAGGAGATGGGATGTACCATTTGGACCCAGGGAGGTCTCTCTGCTCCTGGGTTTTGGGCCGGTCCGGATCAGAGGGGTCGATGATGAGGTTGACCTGTTCCTCGGACACTTCGCCCCGGGGTAGAGCGGGAGGCTGCTCGGTCTCTGGAGTCTCCACGACAACCTTCAGGAAACAAAAATAGATTAGTAATTTCCCTTTTTAACAGGGTCATATTATGTAAAATCAACTTTTATGAGCTCTTAACAACAATTTATTTCAATTGATTCACGTTTGTCCTGTATTGTCCTGCATTCGAGACACAAGCGCTTAAAAAATTGCCGTTTTCACCTACCCCCTATGTCTGAACACCGCTCAGTACTTGTTATGGTCAAACGCCACAAAGAAGAGGAGGGTCAGTTCTGCAGTTTGAATTGAAAGTTTCCATTATGAAGACATTTCGATCAATATTCCAGCTTATACTGAACAGAACACAAAATCATGATCCATGTATTGTCCAGTATCGTCGCTTGTTACAGCCCTAGGTCTTAAGTTCTTTTCATTTGTTAGTATTTGCCTGTTATGTTTGGCATTTGACTGAATTTCTCCCCTTTCCCCCATGAAATCCTGGCTGTGTGAGTCCTCGCTGGTGATTGGACGACTGTTTTCCCACCTGGCCAATCGTGTGGCTCACCTGCAGCCGCCTCCCTCTACTTAAGGAGACTGAGCTCACCTGGTCGCGGCTCGTGACCTTTGTGCGGCCAGTCTGCCTTTATGTACACGTCTCATTTAGTTAGTGACTCGTTTGTCCCCGTGTCTAACTTTGTATGTTTTGCGACACTCGTTAACTGTTAGTATTTGTGATTTATGCGTCTCTCGTTCTTGTTTTCGGACACTCGTGGTTTGTTTTTCGTGTTATGTGTCCCCTCGTTTTTAATAGGCCTCCATCACCAGTTTTCCATGACACTTTAGGTTCCTTTGTTTTAAACATTTACGGAAATATGTGAGTCCACTTTTGTTACTTTTTTGTCTTTTACAACCCTGTACATTAACTTACTACTATATTTCACCATTTTTTCATCTGGTTTTAGTCCCTGACCCTAGACGAGCTGGGTTGTAACATCGCTCTAGTTTAATACTGACATATTTATTCATCGACACTTTTTTAAACGCTGCATTGTAACAGTATCTGCTGAGATACCAAAGAAACTGAAACATACGGCTGAGGTTCACACGCACATCCTGGTTTTGAGCTGAGTTTAGTGATGAAGTAGACTTGTTTTAGGCCAGATTTATTCATTTTTAATAATCTTTTCATTTAAGTTTTTGTATCTGCAGTAAATATTGTGCACAAATACTACAGAGCCAGTGGTAAAAGTGTTTAAATATGAGTTTCTTTTAGTTTTTTTTAGCACATAAAGCTAATACAAACCAGAAGTACCAATCGAAACGTTTGAAAGCCATGGATATTCTCTCAATCAGGGGTTCCCAGAGTGATGAAAAGTTTGCACAGTTTCCATAGCAATTAACAATTCCAAATTAAATATTCTATCTTTTAAAAGTCTATCGTCCAGTAAAGTAAAAGTCAAAAGTAAAATCTGTCAACTGGACAAAAAGTTGTAGGAGTGAAGACGTTTCACTGCTCATCCAAGCCGCTTCTTCAGCTCATTGTTATAGGCGCCATTTTGAGGACTTTTCACCATTCGAAAGACACAAAGCAGCTGAAACCCATGAATCCAAAACCTAAAATCAAACATCTCACCTTGTCCTCTGACGTGGGCGTACTCTTCCCATCTTCAATCCCTGAATCTGAGCTTGAAGTCTTGGTGGACCCTTCACTTTCGAACTTCTCAGACTCCAGTAGGACATCTGCAGGCAGCCCCCCGCTGTGCACCTCCCCGTTGGACAAACCCTCACGGCCGCTCCTCTCCTCCGCTGGCTCTTTGTGTCGGGGGCCCAGGACCGCCACGTCCTCTGTCGGGGCACCGGACTGGCCCGTGCCCTTCCTGGGGGCCGGGGTCGGCGCGGGGGTGGAGACGGGGGTCGGGAGGGGCGTGGTGGGGGAAGGTGTGGTGGGACTGGGGGAGGCTGTGGAGTGCTCCCCCTCCAGGCTCGTTTGACTGGTCTGACACGGCTCTTTACCTGGAGGCTGCAGGGAGAAAGAGGAAAACAGTCAGATGATCAGTATCGCTCATTTTGTACCATCATTTATAACAGTAGAGTAGGGACTAAACCGGGACTAAACCGGGACTAAACCTGGACCAAAACAGGACCAAACTGGGACCAAAATGGGACCAAACCAGGACCAAACGAGGTCTAAACGAAGTCTAAACCAGGACTAAACCGGGACTAAACCGGGACTAAACCGGGACTAAACCGGGACTAAATGGGACTAAACTAGGACTAAACCGGGACCATACCAGGACCAAACGGGGTCTAAACGAAGTCTAAACGAGGTCTAAACAAGGTCTAAATGAGGTCTAAACCAGGACCAAACCGGGACCAAGCCAGGACCAAACGAGGTCTAAACTAGGACAAAACCAGGACTAAACCGGCACGAAACTGGGACCAAGCCAGGACCAAACAAAGTCTAAATCAGGACAAAACCAGGACTAAACTGGGACCAAACAGGGACTAAACAAGGACCAAATCGGGACCAAACCAGGACTACACTGGGATTAAACAGAAAAAAACAATGAGTATCACTCATATATATTGTATAATCATTTATTACAGCAGGAATATAATCAGTAAATATTTATCTCATTGTTAACATTTTCGACATAGATTATAAATGCAAATATTTGGTGGATTTTAAAAACATTACAAAAAGAGTAAGCTGCAAGCCTCCAATGACGTTTTTTTAAAATATTTTTTATGAACTCTTTCCCTGATTAAAGCATTACAAACTCATGTTATCACTAATATTATGTAATTATTTTATAGCTCTGATCTAACATTTTGATATGAAAATATGTTTAGATGCGATGTTATAATCTTTCTCGAACATCTAACCTGCAGCGTTAAAGATAAAACTACAGTAAGACGGAGGAATGCGGCGTGTGCAGATTCCAGCCTGAAGATCTGATCAAACAAAGAATAATTACAGAGAATAATTACCGAGCTGCTTCATAAATCAGGCCTGACAAACTGAGACATGCTACATCCATAAAACAGAGGTCACTTTCTCAGCTTTTGTGTAAAAACATCAGCTCAGATTCTCAAATACTGAGATAATACATAAAAAAATATATATGGAGTAAAGGCCGTACTAGAAAGGTGAAAAATATGCTTTTTTTATAGGTCAGGAACAACGTAGCTTATGTTTTATGTTTAAATTTCCCATATAACATGTATTTACTGAGCTAATTGTAATTTTTTTGAGCATAATAAAATTGTGTAACATAAGTGAATGCATAATAATCACGCATAACATTAACATATAATATACCGCATTTTCCGGACAACAGAGTGCACCTGATTAAAGCCACATGCTTTAATTTTAGAAAGAAAAACTTGTACAAGCTGCACCGGATTTTAAGCCGCAGGTATCCCACGTGGTAATATGAAAAATGAGCTCTAAAACGTTCATTTGCGAGGGACCACTAGTTCCGTTTTGCATGCTTTTTTTTTACAGTGTATGCAGGCACGTGTTCTGTGTCCTGATTGGCTAAAGGAGGTGCGTGTTCTGCGTCCTGATTGGCTAAAGGAAGTACCGTGTTCTGCGTCCTGATTGGCTAAAGGAAGTACCATGTTCTGCGTCCTGATTAGCTAAAGGAGGTGCCGTGTTCTGCGTCCTGATTGGCTAAAGGAAGTACCGTGTTCTGCGTCCTGATTGGCTAAAGGAAGTACCATGTTCTGCGTCCTGATTGGCTAAAGGAAGTACCATGTTCTGCGTCCTGATTAGCTAAAGGAGGTGCCGTGTTCTGCGTCCTGATTGGCTAAAGGAGGTGCTGTGTCTCCTGTACAGGACAGAATACTTCAGCCAAATTTACCAAAATATTCAACACTGCAGCGTGACTCTGAAACAGTCGCGTTGGCCACGTTTGTATTTGAGACAAACGCCTCCGACACGTGTTGTCGACGCTCTGGACGCACGTCAGAGACTTTACACGTGAAACAACATAAAGAAGGAGGAAAATATCATAAGGACGACAGCAGAATAAATTTTAACAAGGAGCAAAAAGGGCTGTAACCTGCAGATGGAGTCTGCTTTGGTTTGTGGATCAGTGAAACTCAGGAAAAAGAACATTACGAGACATTACAGCGGCACCAGGACGAAGAGGCGGGGACAGAGGAACTGAGAAATACACCTGCAGCAAAACATATAGAATTGTAAAAAAAATAAGTTTTCTACTTTACGGATTTCGTTTATCGTGGGTTATTCATGGAACGTAACCCCGGAGATAAACCAGACACTGCACCATAAGCCGCAGCGGTTAAAGTGTAGAAAAAAGTAGCGGCTTGTAGTCCAGAAAATACGGTAGGTAATAATATTTAATACAGACGAGGACAGCTGAAAAGTTAAATTTTTTTTTGTAACACAGTAAAGTTTGTGGGTCGAGTAAATAATAGAAATTATCGGGTTCAATATTTGTGAGTTTACCTCTTGAATATTTCACGGTAAAGTGAAATGTTATGCAACGTCAATAGGAAAAACTGGCTGTTTTACCACCAAAAAGCTCATCTTTACTCCCGCTCTTCAGTCAGTTCAAACTCAAATCAATCCAAGTTTGAGCTTAAAGCCTCAAATATGAACAAAATACTGTTTAATCTGACTGTAAACCACTGAAAACACCAGCGTTTTTTATCCTCAGCGCTGGGCAACTTGAGGTAAGTTTGCATCTTATCCATAAATCAACCAATTACATTTACAATACTATTCCTAAAACGTCCCAGTCAAAACAGTATGTATTATTACTTTCATGGCGTGCTACACTTTGCACGCTCCAGGGCAGAACATACATGCCATTCTGGGGCAAGAAGTTCCCAAGACGTCTGCCCCCTCCGTCTGTAATTACAACCTCCACAAAGTATGACATAACACACGCAGAAGAGGAGCAGCCGCGGCGTTTTCTGTGTAAAATATGTCTTCACTTGCTCCGGTTGAGTTAAACTAAGTCATCAGACTGTTTTACGATCAGGTGCGTCGTTCTAAGGCTTTATACGAACCTCTCTGTCTGCGCTCCAGATTTATGGTTATTACCAGTCAACAGGAAATTGGTTCTTTCAAAGTTTTAAGAGCAGAGACCATTTTGGATTTAGTCTCTGCCAGAAATTGTGTAATGTTATATTCTCTAGTTCAAAATATGGCTGTTTGGATTAAAGGGTTAATGATGTGGGTTAAAAGATGCACGTCAGTTTTATTTATGTGCTTTTTATTATTATTTAGACACATTTATAGCTAAGATAAGTGAGATATTAAAATGTAAAAATGATCACATTTGTGGTAAATGAACAACATATTTCTGAAACAAATCCACCAAATAAGTATTTTGACTTAATTTTACCTGAAATACATCACATTTTACATTACGTCATGCTTGTATTAATATTTAATACTAGTACTAGTATATATATAGACACTGCTGCACTACTACTTAAAATGATATGACTCTAATATGCAAGATGAGATAAGAAAGACTCGAGGCCTAATACAGATAAATAATAATAATAATGCCTTACACTTGTAATGCGCTTTATCAAAGCCTCTCAAAGCGCTACACTGAAGTCATTATTCGTTCACTCCACATTTGGTGATGGTAAGCTACTATTGTAGCCACAGCTGCCCTGGGGTAGACTGACGGAAGCGAGGCTGCCAGTTTGCGCCATCGGCCCCTCCGACCACCACCGATCATTCACGCACACACCACTTTCATACTAGGCAATGTGGGTGAAGTGTCTTGCCTAATGACACAACGACAGACCTTGGTCCGAGCTGGACTCGATCCTCCGACCTTCGGGTTGGGAGACCAATGCTCTAACCACTGAGCCACTGTCGCCCCGAGTAAATACTCAAGTTATATTTTGTGTCAAAGTAATAAAATGCAGTTTAACAGACATGTGGACTCTAAACTTATAATAGTTATGTCAAAGTAAGAAGTGACTTCGACATGTTAGAGCCACATGAGCCATCTCACAGTCTGAGGATTAAACCGGGACTAAAGCGAGACTAAAGCAGGACTGAACCAGGAGTAAACCAGGACTAAACCAGCACCAAACCAGGACTAAACCAGACCAAACCAGGACCAAACCAGGGCCAAACCAGGGCCAAACCAGGACTAAACCAGGACTAAACCAGGACTAAACCAGGACTAAACATGGACTGAACCGGGACTAAATCAGGACTAAATCAGGACTAAACCAGGACTAAAATAGGACTAAATCAGGACTAAATTAGGACTAAATCAGGACTAAATTAGGACTAAATCAGGACTAAATCAGGACCAAACATGTAGTAAACATGGACTAAATATGGACTGAACCGAGACTAAACTAGGACTAAATCAGGACCAAACCAGGACCAAACCAGGACTAAACCAGGACTAAACCAGGACTAAACCAGGACTAAACCAGGACCAAACCAGGACCAAACCAGGACTAAACCGGACCAAACCAGGACCAAACCAGGACCAAACCAGGACCAAACCAGGACTAAACCAGGACTAAACATGGACTGAACCGGGACTAAATCAGGACTAAATCAGGACTAAACCAGGACTAAAATAGGACTAAATCAGGACTAAATTAGGACTAAATCAGGACTAAATCAGGACTAAATCAGGACTAAATCAGGACTAAACATGTAGTAAACATGGACTAAATATGGACTGAACCGGGACTAAACTAGGACTAAATCAGGACCAAACCAGGACCAAACCAGGACTAAACCAGGACTAAACATGTTGAATGCGTGTTTCATTTTTCTGCAGTTAAAACCTGTAACATTCTTCCTGAAGATGTGAGACAGGCCTCGACGTTTAAATCCAGGCTCAAAACGTTTCTGTTCTTCTGTGCATATGACTGAAAGGGGTTTATTCTGCACTTTTCTCCTTTAAGGTAAATTTTATGATGATTATTTACGTTCTGATTTGTCGTTTTATGATTTGAATGTCGTTCTTATTCTGTAAATCACTCTGAAAGACCTGGTGCGTGAGTCGGGCTGTACACATAAAGACACACTCTTCTTCTTTTACACAGATGCATGGGGCTGTACTTCCCGCAGAGTCGCAGGGCCGTGTAACAGACCTATATTTAACGGCAGGTGGGTGGGGTGGACGCTCGGATCCGGCTCCTTTGTTTGTGCTCAAGGCCGTTTCAGACCTGTGTCACTTTCTAATATTAAAGCCTCAATGGAGTTTGGAATAAGGACGGTGGAAAGACTGAGCCCGGAAGAAGTCGCTTAGTAAAAATAGGTTCAAAGGGTCAAAAAGTGAGTGATGAAAAGAAAAAAAAAACAGTGAGTTTAAGGGGGATTTACTGACTGCCATGAAACAATGCAAGTTTGTATGTTTGTAGATGAACCTAATCTCATTTCTTTACTGATTTTGCATCATTTTACAGGCAAAATAACATATAAATCCTATAAATTGTAATAAATTTGACTATTTTTCAACACAAATCTTTAGGAAATAGCATGTGTATTGCCTGTTAACGCACTAAATCAAAGTTAAACGTGAACTTTATGCATTTTCTGGAGGAGACGCTGCCACCTGCTTGTCTCTATGTGTCTATAATTTCCATATTTCTTTGCCTTGTTCCACAGTATGGCATTAAACGTCTCTATCTCCATGGAAACGCACTCCAGATAACTCCACCAGGCCAAGTTACAGGTCAGATCTTGCAAAAAAAATACCTAGAAAAATGCGTTCTGACTGTGAGCAGGGTCCCATTTCTATTTAATAATCATCTTATATAGCGCTTTTTCTAATTAATTTATTGTAATAATATGAAAACGAGCCCGATTTATCCAAACTTTTCAGTTCTAGTTATTGGTTTGATTCAGTATTTGATTGGAAAGTACCTGGATAAGCCCATGCACTTTCAGTATAATGCATATCTTTAAATATTTCCCACTCCCACCGTCCCTGAATATTATGACAATTAGAAGAGAAGCAGAAGTTGTGTTTGAAAAATCATTTTACAGTCCAGGACGTCTGAGCGTCTGCTGTGTATAAATCCTGTACGTGCTCATACCACTGTGAGCTCCATGGTCTCGTCCTCGTCTCCCTCTTCACTGTTGTGTTCGATCTCCTCCATCACTTCAGCCTTAGCCTCGGCCACCAGCTCCCGAAGAGGACGGTTCGAATTCACCGAGCTCACGAACGGATGCTGCCGATAGAAAAAAATGCACAAAAGTTACATTCAGTACGACGTAACACAAAACTAAGTGACTGAAATGAAGAGCAAAACTACTAAGTGCATGTGAAGTTTATAATTTGACTTCCAGGTTGGGCACGAGCAGCAGATATGACAAACATAGAGGTCATTTCATAACTGTTACCTAGCAACCATAATGTAACCAAGCGACAAATTGCACAACTAGCTATAATTAAACAAAAAATAAATGATTTCATTGACGACATATTGTCCCTGCAGCGACTCTGGAAGGAATTTTCCAGGTTGATGACGTAGGTAGAGAGACTCCAGGGACATTTTTTTTTTCCATGAAGTGACACTTCACCGATATAAAAGTACAGTAAATATTTATCAGAGGTACAATCCCACCGAGACACGTGACAATTAGACAAACTGTCGTACGAAATTAAAAGTATTAAACAATCCAGTTTCATTGCAGCTTTGGCTTGAGACTTTTTAATAAACACAATTACACTAGTAAAATATTAAATTAACAAAATTTTAACTGAATGAGATAAAATAAATAAATACAAATACAAATAAAAAAAAAAAAAAAAAAAAAAAAAAAAAATAAATAAAATAAAATAAAATGAAATAATTAAAAAAATAAATAAATAAAATAAAATTAATAATAAAATAATATATAATAAATCCAAAATAAATGAAATAAATAAAATAAAACAAAATAAAATAAATAAATAATGACCCCATATCTTGATGTCAAAGGTCAGTAGTTCGTAGCTTGAGGCCTATTAGCCTATAAATTGAGGGAACTACCCAGAAGCTGATCAAGAAACTGGCAGAACATACAAACTCCACAAGGGAATCTAACCCCACACCTCCTTGCTGTGAAGTGCATAGCTTATGTAACAATATTGTGTAAAAAGTTTTGCTGTAAGGTTTGTTTGGCAACATTACAGGAAACTTTCGCTGGGCAAACCTAATCCGACACGCCGCAGCCAACAACAGCGACTTATTAAAGTGACTCTGATGTCACCCACGAGACAATGGCACATTCTCAGAAAAAGAAAGAGCTGCAAAGAACGGCACTGCACTGAGGATATGGAAAAGTCCGAGGAAAACAAAAGACTTCATACTACTGTAAATAAACTGTAAGTGTTCGGTGATAGGGTCGAACGAGTTGGGAAAAAAGAACGATTTTTGTTTTAGTAATAGGAGTCTGTTCAATGATCACATTTTAAACACATCCACAAGACTCCACAAAAAGACTAAAATATGAACTGACAAACAAATACAGACATCACATTTAAAAAAAACAAAAAAAATAATATTTAGATTAATTTATATTTGGAAGTGCATAAATGTCACTGTTTGTTTCGTCACTGTCCTTGTCTGTTAAAAAAATGGACCACGTCTGGAATAAAGATGAAAAGGAAATGATCGTGGGTGAACTTCTGGGTCCAGTGAATGTGGCTCCAATTCTCTTTACATTGAAAAACTCACCTCGCACCTCTCCACAAAAAATGTTCAGATTTTTCTAGATAATTTGGATATTTTAATTCCGTTATTGTGTCCGTAAATCACGATATGAACATTAATAACAGACAAATCAGGCGCTTTTTTCCCCGAGGTCGCTCTTGTTAGCATTAGCGACAACTTTGATTGATTGATAGCGTTGCTAAGCCAGCAGTGTGGGCGGGAAGGGGCGTTACCTTCAACAACCTCCCTCTTGATTGGCTCTTTGGTTGCTATGATACTCACATTTGACTGAAACCACAGACGACACAGGGAAGGCAAAGAAACCCATATTTGCTTTTTTTTGCAGAACACGATCTGTACTTGTGTCCAAACGTACACCACAGCTGCAGTAGCACTTCAGATATTTCTCACTCGACCTCACACGCCGACGCCAGGCCCTTTCCTTCACAAACCAAAAGGAGAAAACCACATAATCTCTGGTGCTCCCTGTGAAATCTGCCAGTGTTTTCTTACTGGGCTGTGGATTAAGACGTAGATCACTGGAGCTCACTTTTTTTGGCTTCTTCGCGGTTTCCCATTGCCTTTGACCCACTAAACCTGCTGCTCGGGGTCTGTCATGCTCCACTGGGCATGAAAAGGTTAAATGTGAACAATACGGAGAGTAGAGGGAGAGGAGCTGCAGACTGTAAAGGCTGTGATGAGGGATTGGACAGTGAAAATGTTCTTATACTGAAAAAGGAATGTTTGAAATCAGGTATGAGCTACATTTACCCGAGTAGATTGTCCTAGAGCGAGATTTTACATTGCAGTAAAGGCTCTGTACCTGATTTTTACTGCTTTAAAAACACAAAAAAGCAGATCTAGTTCATTTTAAACAATTGTCCAAAGTTATTCCTCGCTTTATGAATCCAGAGCATCCTAATTATTCACCGTGATGAGTTTATAAAAGCTGTTCTGTCAGCTGTCAGAGACCTCAGTTTTGCCATTATGATAAAGCTAGCAACAACTACCATGCTAATATCACACTTCCTGATTATCGGACAATAAGACGGTACACGTCAGACTTATTTTGACCTCAAGATCTGCTCATACGATATATCTGTGTTGGTATTATAGCATATAACATTATACTGTATGGTAAAATATACTTGGTGTTTAATATCACGTTTGATGATCTATAAATATCTGCATATTTCTCATGTAGAGGGCTCAAAATACTTCATTTTTCTTATGATCATACTTGAACTTAAATTAGATATGAATTCATTTGAGGTACATAAAATAAAAAAATAAAAAAATACATAAATAAATAAATAAATAAAAATTTAAATAAATAAATACATATAAAAAATAAATATAAATATAAAAATAAATAAATATATATGAAAAAATAAATAAATAACATAACATAAAATAAAATAAAAAACTAGTAACTATTAAAGGGCCTGTATCAGATTTTTCCCATGTATTTGAACAAAATGTGTCTTGCCCCAATACAGATACTCCAGAGCGACTTATAGTCCGGAAATTATAAGATACAAGTCGCACCAGCCAAAATGCATATTAAAGAAGAAGAAAAAACATATATAAGTCGCACTGGACTATAAGTCACATTTTTTGGGGCAAATATATTTTACAAATCCCAAGACCAAGAACAGACATTTTATCTTTAAAGGCAAGTTATAATAATGACAATAAAATAGAGAGTTGAATATCAGTGCAGCGGCTTACACAACACATTTATATTTATTCAGCTGCATGAAGCACAGACAGAACTGAACATGTGTCTGGTTTGTTAATGAAAGATATTAACAGTTAATCACAAAACTAAAGCAGAAAAAACAAGTTTACTCTGGATCTCACTCCAAATCACTAAATCCTGACAAAGACGAGAAAGTATATATATATATATATTAATAATTTCACCTATAAGTTGCATCTGAGTACAAGTCGCACCGCTGGACAAACTATGAAAAAAGTGCGACTTATATGTATTGTTTGATAATCAGGAAGTTCGTCTTAGCATGCCAGTTGTTGTTAGCTTTACCGTGACACCAAAACTCTGCTCTGGTCTCTGAAAGTTGAGAAAAGCTCTTATAAAATCATCATGGTGAAGAATTAGGATGCTCATAATGCATAAAGTAACTGAGAAATAACTTTGAACCTCTGCAAACTGTTTAAAATGAAGTAGCTCTGTTTTTTTTTGTGCTTTACCCACCTCTGCTTAAAATAAAGTGGCGTTTTTGATGACGTGGACATTTCTTTCATTCTCGAGAAGTCCAAACTGCACTTTTATGGTTAAGACGTAGTTTGACTGTAAAGCGTATAATCAGTTTGGGGTTAAATGAAGGTGAAGGGTTGAGTTTGTCCTGGAATAATTTTAGCTTTCACAAATAAAGCGTAACACTGGGCTTCCCTGATGGATCTACAGGGCTTTATTTGGGTTTACCACAAAGTTACACTCGTAAAACCTAAACCATTATTAGAAAACCATGTACTAAAAGTAACACGGGGGCAGGATGGTGTCAAGGTATTTTCAGCAGTACCAAGAAGTGACTAAAAAGCAGAAGACTAGACCTTCCCATGAACCCGACCATTTTAGAAGTATTTTTAAAGGATACATTATTCAAGAGAGAGGTTAAAGTGCATTTATATATAACTTCAACAACTACTAATACATAAACTGAGTAAATAAAATGAAAATAAACTTGAAACAATACAAGGTTGTTTATTTTGAGCGCCCGAATGATCCTGGGAGCGATGTTGTTCATGCCCCTGGTAGAGAAACCGATGGAAAACAGGTCGTGGGGGACGGGTCAGAGGAATAAAACAAGGCCAGCTACATCGCCCGAACTGGTGCTACTGGGGCTGGACGCTTGAGACAGACCTGTGGTAGATGCTCGACAGCAAGCTCCTAGTGGCCGAGCCTTTCCCCAGGTGAAGTTTGAGGAGTTCTGTCACACGGGGGAGCTCGGAGTAGAGCCGCTGCTCCTCCACGAGAGAGGAGCCAGCTGAGTTTGCTCGGGGCATCTGTTCAGGGTGCTTTCCTGGGGAGGTGTTCCGGGCATGTCCCACTAGGAGGAGGCTCCGGGGAAGACCCAGGACACACCGGAGGGACTACGTCTCTCAGCTGGCCTGGGAATGCCTTTTCGTCCCACCGGAGGAGCTGGAGGAAGTGTCTGGGGTGAGGGAAGTATGGGGGTCCCTGTTTAGACTGCTGGCCCTGGATAAGCGCAAGAAAATGGATGGATGGAAACAATACAATTCTCAACACTGTATTTTTATTATAAGAGTAACATTTTCTGAAAAGCTCATACAGTTTCAATGGATTTTACTCATTACACCAACGTTAAGTCAGCCTCATTTTGCGTTGAGGAATAAATAAAAATTATTGAAAGGTTTTGCCTGCGAGATTTCCTTGTGCAAAGTTCAGTTTGATAAACCAATACAAGTAAAAGGTTTGGCTGTATATGACATTTTCTAGATAAGCCCGACATGTACTGTATTACAACTATTTTTATCTCCACATTAAACCAGAGCTGTAGAAAAACATCCAGCTCACACATGGACCAGGCCAAACCCTGCTCAAACTCTGAGTCTAGACCCTGAGAAAGTGCCGTCTGTGGGAGGGGCCACACATGGTCCCAGGACAGAGCCAGAGCCTGTGTCATCTGCGCACAGGCATTCCTCAAAGCACACATGTAGGACAGATGGGAAGGACACAAATACTTAGTACTGCTGCTGCTACTATGACGACGAGGGATGGGACGTGTTTACATTTGGACTGGATAAAGAGGGATTAACTGCAGGTCAGTGAGAAGCTGAAGTTCCACAAAACTACAAGAACAAGTGCTACAAAAACTACAAAAGTCTCTCCATAGACCAGCACCAAAGTACAGCTCTCACATGTTAGAGCCACATGAACCATCTCACACTCTGAGGACTAAACCGGGACTAAACCAGGACTAAACCGGGACTAAACCGGGACTAAACCGGGACTAAACCGGGACTAAACCAGGACTGAACCAGGACTGAACCAGGACTGAACCAGGACTGAACCAGGACTGAACCAGGACTGAACCAGGACTGAACCAGGACTGAACCAGGACTAAAGCAGGACTGAACCAGGACTAAAGCAGGACTAAAGCAGGACTGAACCAGGACTAAAGCAGGACTAAAGCAGGACTGAACCAGGACTAAAGCAGGACTGAACCAGGACTAAACCAGGACTAAACCAGGACTGAACCAGGACTGAACCAGGACTGAACCAGGACTAAAGCAGGACTGAACCAGGACTAAAGCAGGACTGAACCAGGACTAAAGCAGGACTAAAGCAGGACTGAACCAGGACTAAAGCAGGACGAAACCAGGACTGAACCAGGACTAAACCAGGTCTAAACCAGAACTAAACCAGGACTAAACCAGGACTAAACCAGGACTAAACCAGGACTAAACCAGGACTAAACCAGGACTGAACCAGGACTAAAGCAGGACTGAACCAGGACTAAACCAGGACTAAATCAGGACTAAACCAGGACTAAATCAGGACTAAATCAGGACTAAACATGTTGAATCAGTGTTTCATTTTTCTGCAGTTTAAACCTGGAACATTCTTCCTGAAGATGTGAGACAGGCCTAGATTTTGACAATGTTTAAATCCAGGCTCAAACGGTTCTGTTTCGCTGCATATGACTGAAATAGTTTCATTCTGCACTTTTCTGTTTTAATGTTAATTTTATGATAATTATTTATGTTTTGATTTGTTGTATTGCAACTTTAATGTCTTTCTTGTACTGTAAAGCACTTTGAATTACTTTATGTACAAATTGTGATATAGAAATACGTGACTAGTACTACATCTACTACTGTGACTATTGGTAATGAATAGGCTGCAAGATTTATCCACTTTCTAGACAAAAATGTTAGTTTAATCGTCACATTTAGCAAATCGCAAAGACGGAAATAAAATAAAAACACTGCAAACTGATTCGAAAATGTTAATGTTCCAAAATCGATCAATCGGAGCCATTTGTACTAATGCTACTACCACAATTGCTTCTACTACTGCCACAAATACCACTAACACTACTGCTAATGTGGGTTTCAGACGCCATCACAGCATTATATGGGCCAGTATTATGTAAACTGATTTTTGTTGGACTACAGCAAGCTTTGGGGTCTAGACAGTAACATAAATTCACTATTTGTGCATTTATTGTTCAGATATTTCATGCCACATTACAGGGTTATGTAAAACTGGTGCTCGCCCTCCATCATCACACGCTAAAGTCTGAAAAACACACATTTCTGCTACTATTACTACGACTACAAGAATAATAAAGAAGAATATGTGGCAGTATGTGTTTAATACAGTTGTCTCTCACTATATCGTGGTTCACCTTTCGCGGTCTCGCTGTTCCGTGGATTTTTTTAGCGCAATTTTGCATGTTTTTTTACATCGTATGAGCGTGCATTGTGTTCTGCGTCCTGATTGGCTGAGGGACTGTAGACCATTGTCCATCAGTCTCCTCCGTGTCTCCTGTACAGTACAGAATGTGTCAGACAAATTTACATAAACGGATCACAGTGTGACTCTGAAGTGCTGTATCTTTGCACTCAAAAAAAGACACCTGCACCAAGGCCTTCAGTGGAAAAAGACACAACAGCGGAGCGGCACAAGGACGAAAAGGCACGGTCAGAGGAACTGTGAAATGTGTGTCAGTGTTAATAAAATGTCCAAACTCAAACTCTTAAATTTGTAACAGTATTTCTAAATTGCGGTTCACCTTTTACGGCCTGAAAACAGGTCTTCATCTTTGGTTTCATTCTAAAAAACTGTACTTATTTTTAAAAATCGATGAAGGTTTGAACTTTGAGAGTGTTTAAACGAGAGAAATATGAGAAAATGTTAATGCCTGTGTGAGAAAAGAGTATAAAATGTGTGGTGAGGGGTTTTATAGTCGCAAAACAAGCCGACTACTTCACGGATTTCGCCTATTGCGGGTTATTTTTTGAACGTAACCCCTGCGATAAACGAGGGACCACTGTAGACCAAGACCAAATGACGACCTGGGAACAAACAGGTTTAAACCAGGATATGACCAAACCAGGACTCACACGACTTAAGCCTGTAGCATGTAGCAACACTCAAACCACACAAATTCCCCCATGTGATTCACTATCCTCCTGCTAATCCCCAAACTATGCAACTTCCTTATTTTGTTTAGAGAAATCTTGTGAAATATTCCCCATAAATTCTCATTTCCTCATTCCTGAAACATCCAAGTATGAAGCGTGTTTGAAAACCAACCTCCAGCACAACACCACATCTGAACATCTGAACCGCACCCAATTCTTTCTCTCGATCTGAGAACACATGCGGGATTGTCAACAGGATTTTCATCTCGTCCTCTCTGCTCTAATTGGACGGAGGTGCCGGGACAACTGTAATTGAGGCGCGTGATTGGTGGATGGGTGGGGATGTAAATAGTTGGCATGCCGCAGCTGTGGGATACAGACAGGAAACTCGGGATTTTAATAGATGCGAGAACAGAAATTTGGATCCACACCCAAATCCAACCTCGTGTTCTGCCATTTCATTCAGTCTATGCTCTGAGAACCAATGGAGTGATACGGAACGCATTCGTTATAAGACAATTTGAGAGATAGAGTGCATTTATTTTGTCTAAAACGTATTCATCTCTTCATCTTTAGAGGTCTGGATTGAGCCGCGACACCCTGACCGTTTCTTCTTAGCCCAAAGTCTGTGTAAAGAAGTGGACCGAGTGAGTGCGACGTCACCCATAGCGTCCAGCTTCTGCCAAATGAAACTCAGAAGCTCAAAAGAATCCAATCCGGAGCGATGCTGTTGAAAGTAACGCCCTTTCCCCCTCCGCAAAGCTGATTTAGCAGAGAGCGGGCGCTTAGCAACGCTGTCAATCAAACTTGTACCACAATAGCCAAATAAAAACCCCAGGATCATGTAGAGCGGGTTAATATGAACATCTTAAGATCAAAATGACGAGTCTGACAGCAGCAGTTACAGAGAAAAGAGCGACGTTTTTTCAATAGAAAGTGAATTGAAGCCGATGGAGCCCGCGCTCACTTCCTAGCTGGAGCGTGGCAGCTAGCGGGTTAGCTGTGTCCATTCCAGTCTATGGGTTAGTCTAAATGCAACTTAAACCAATGGAAAGCAACTAGTAACTACCAAAGAAGTAATAGCAGTACTGTATTTATTAACCTGTAGTGATCCAGTCTGGAACTTTGCTCGTTTACAGTAAAAACTATAAAAAGTTGCTAACCACTTTGCCATTCTTCTTTCCAAGTGATGCAGTTTATTTAAGTGCAAGCAGTATGGTAATATATAGATATCACATATATACTGTATTTTTTGGACTATAAGTCGCACTTTTTTCATAGTTTGTCCGGGGATGCGACTTATACTCAGATGCGACTTATATGTGAAATTATTAAAATATCTTCATTAGTGACACTGCCAGGGCCCTTTAGGCTTGTGAAGCGACACTAAGGATGAAGAATTCAATAGATTTAGTGATTTGGAGTGAGATCCAGAGTAAACTTGTCAGATATTAACAGTTAATCACATAACTAAAGCATGAAAAACAAGCTGACGTTAACAGACCAGACACGTGTTCAGTCCTGTCTCTGCTTCATGTAGCTGAATAAATATAAATGTGTTACGTTAGCGTGATGTACTGATATTCATATTATTATAACTTGCCTTTAAAGATAAAATGTCTGCTCTTGGTATTGGATTTTGTCAAAGAAATCAATAGAACTGATTCTTGCTGTTATTCTTGTTATTCCTGTGTGTTATTATTAAAATGAGTTAGGCATTATAAGTCATTTTTACTTCAGCCTAAACCCTTTCGGTCATGATAGAAATGTTACGTAAAACCTTATACAAGTTGAATAATGTTTGATTTTGAATGTAATGACCGAATAAAATAAATAAATCTGTAAAACGTAAAGTTCAGTGCGACTTATACATGTTTTTTTCTTCATTATTCTGCAGAAAATATGATAAGCAGTTCTTGAGGTTAATATAAATCCACTCTGTACTGTCTCTATCCAATTATAAATCATTATATTTGCCTATAATCAAAAGTGTGTTGTTAGCGAGCTAGTTGTTGTTAGCATTCCTCTGACTGACCACTTATAAACTCATCCCCGTGAGTAATTCAGATGCTCAGAATACAAAGGTAAGTGAGAAGTACTGGTAACTTCGGACCACTGCAAAACGTTAAAAATGAACCACAAGACCAGAAAAATCAGGTACATCACTTTTAAATATGACGTTTTCTCCTGTTGCATAAACTTGTAGCCATCTTGCTCATTTTTAAGTTGTTAAATGGGGATATCCAGCTGGAAGTAATGAACTTGTTTGTGTGCGGCTCATTCCAGGTTACCACTCCCATCCTTGGCAGAGATCACGATATTCCAGTCTCAAAATAGAACTACAAAGGCATCGGCGCCTGATAAGAACGAGGGATGGACTGTGAACGCCAGATATTAGTCTTATAATATACCTCCAGAAGTTGAGCTGCGGAGGGACGGGTCTCGGGGTTTTTATCCAAACATCTTCTCAAGAAATCGTTGAACTCTGGCGACCTGGGGTGAAAACACAAAAACGGATGCGTTAGGATTTATTGATAAAATTATACAAAAAGAAAAAATGAAAATGAATGAAACAGGTGATTAAGTGAATAAAATTAAAGCTAAAGAATCGAATAGGAGTCCTGTGTCCTTTGAATCAGATGCCCTTTTAACATACAATGATAAATAAGACTTTTACAGACTTTTATTAGATTGTCCACTTTGTCACAAGTTATTATATTTAGCAGTAACTTTATTTATGTTTCAAATGCTGTTGATATCAATAGAAAATACTTTAAATGGTGACATGATAAATGATAAATGATAAGGAGCAATTACGCAAAAATCATAATCTAAGTCTATTAAAAAAATAATTATAAAATAACATATAATAATAATGATGATGATCCAATAATAATGATAATAATAATAATAATAATAATAATAATAATAATAATAATAATAATAAATCATCATCATAATATACATAAAAAAATAAATAAAAAAAAAACAAGCTTACAGATGCTTGCAATCTTTTGTATTGAGTTTTTTTTTGGGTTTTTTTTTTTTTTATCATTATTTGACATTTGTGATCATTTGATTTTGAAACACTTATATACTTGTAGGGCTATAAACTAAACTATAACATTTCAGAACATGTTGAACAGAAACATTAACCAAAAAAAAACGAATAAATGGATCTAAACTACCCATTTAGCAGCTTATATAACAGCATAACACAGGATATTTTGTCTGTGGAGGAAATTACGGTACTTTAAACACTGCAGCCTTTGCGATTTGCTTATTACATCCATTCAAATACTGATTTCGATTCATTACGATTAACAACGCTCCGTATAACCTCGCACCTCCTCCTCCTCCTCCTCCTCTCCTCACCATTTGTGTGGGCAGTCCAGCGTGGGCGGTTCAGACTTGGCGATCTTCAGCAGGACTCTCATCGGGTTAAGTTCGTGGTGCGGGGGTTCGATCTGGGCCAGTTCAATCAGCGTGATCCCAGAGACCAGATCTCGGCCTTGTAGTCGTAACGGGTAGGCGTCCTTCATAGTTTCACACATCACCACCTCTGGAGCCATCCTGGGACAGAAGACAGAAAGGGGCGAGATCCCAGATGCAACAGTTACAAGCACTTGGATAGACACAGGAACTTTCCACTGCGGATTAGGTTTGTCCATCGTTTATAAATGAAAGTGGACTGTACAAATAAGGCCGTGTAACAAGAGGGATGGGAACGTATGCAACTGGAGAAAAGAAACTGAAAAAAGAAACAACTACGACGAGTTATATTTTAATGAAAGACGAGGTACTTCGGTCGTCAACTAATCAAAACAATAGGAG
>JAIEZT010001243.1:7232544-7272544 GCA_019594935.1 Periophthalmus modestus
TCTGCTCTCTATTATTGCAATTAAGGATGGGACAATAAACAATAATATCGTTTATCGTGATAAAAGCGTCGACAATAATCGTTCGTGGGACATTTTATATAATCGTGATAATCGCCAAAAAGATAATCGCCATTATATCATCTGAATGTGCAGAAAAAAACGACTTATCCACAGTGGGGGGACAAAGGGGTCTGATGTCCGGGGCCCCAGGGTCTTAGGGGGCCCAGAATTGGACCCTCTTCCTATTAATTTGTATTACAGGGGGCCCATGTGAGGATTATCGCCCTGGGCCCCCAAATTTCAGTCGACGGCCCTGCTCCTCCATAATATTCTCTGTTAAAGTTATAATTATTCATATCCACAACAACTTTAATCACTTTTATCGTGATATAATCGTTAATCGCAATTATTTTGGCCATGATAATCGTCAAAATTTCAGTATCGTCCCATGTCTAGTTGTCATGTCTTTTAATGATACTAATATTTTATCGTAACAGGCCGAACTTCAGCGCCTTTAACTTGGACTCACCCTGGATATGATCACGTTGTTGTTGATTGACATGTCCATGCTTTCGGACGCTACACTTCCAGGATACGACACCCGGGAGTTGTTGAAGACTCCGTTGACGTAAGGAGACACTGGCTCCGAGTTGCTCCTGATGGACGTCCTCTCCGGGGTGGTCTTCGTCGAGCTGGTCCTGGGCACGGGCGTTTGAGCCGGGGACGGGGGAGGCGTGGGTCCGGCCGTAGGAGATGGGATGTACCATTTGGACGCAGGGAGTTCTCTCTGCTCCTGGGTTTTGGGCCGGTCCGGATCAGAGGGGTCGATGATGAGGTTGACCTGTTCCTCGGACACTTCGCCCCGGGGTAGAGCGGGAGGCTGCTCGGTCTCTGGAGTCTCCACGACAACCTTCAGGAAACAAAAACAGATTAGTAATTTCACTTTTTAACAGGGTCATATTATGTAAAATCAACTTTTATGAGCTCTTAACACTAATTTATTTCAATTGATTCATGTTTGTCCTGTATTGTCCTGCATTCGAGACACAAGCGCAGAGAAAATGCCGTTTTCACCTACCCCCTATCTCTGAACACCCGCTCAGTACTTGTTATGGTCAAACGCCACAAAGAAGAGGAGGGTCAGTTCTGCAGTTTGAATTGAAAGTTTCCATTATGAAGACATTTCGATCAATATTCCAGCTTATAATGAACAGAACACAAAACCATGATCCATGTATTGTCCAGTATCATCGCTTGTTACAGCCCTAGGTCTTAAAGTTATTTTCATTTGTTAGTATTTGCCTGTTATGTTTGGCATTTGACTGAATTTCTCCCCTTTCCCCCATGAAATCCTGGCTGTGTGAGTCCTCGCTGGTGATTGGACGACTGTTTTCCCACCTGGCCAATCGTGTGGCTCACCTGCAGCCGCCTCCCTCTACTTAAGGAGACTGAGCTCACCTGGTCGCGGCTGCTGACCTTTGTGCGGCCAGTCTGCCTTTATGTACACGTCTCATTTAGTTAGTCACTCGTTTGTCCCCGTGTCTAACTTTGTATGTTTTGCGACACTCGTTAGCTGTTAGTATTTGTGATTTATGCGTCTCTCGTTCTTGTTTTCGGACACTCGTGGTTTGTTTTTTTCGTGTTATGTGTCCCCTCGTTTTTAATAGGCCTCCATCACCAGTTTTTCCATGACACTTTAGGTTCCTTTGTTTTAAACATTTACGGAAATATGTGAGTCCACTTTTGTTACTTTTTTGTCTTTTACAACCCTGTACATTAACTTACTACTTCATTTCACCATTTTTTCATCTGGTTTTAGTTACGTCCCCTGACCCTAGACGAGCTGGGTTGTAACATCGCTCTAGTTTAATACTGACATATTTATTCATCGACACATTTTTAAACGCTGCATTGTAACAGTATCTGCCGAGATACCAAAGAAACTGAAACATACGGCTGAGGTTCACACGCAGTAGTAGACTTGTTGAAGTAGACTTGTTTTAGGCCAGATTTTATTCATTTTTAATAATCTTTTCATTTAAGTTTTTGTATCTGCAGTAAATATTGTGCACAAATACTAAAGAGCCAGTGGTAAAAGTGTTTAAATATGAGTTTCTTTTAGTTTTTTTAGCACATAAAGCTAATACAAACCAGAAGTACCAATCGAAATGTTTTGAAAGCCATGGATATTGTCTCAATCAGGGGTTCCCAGAGTGATGAAAAGTTTGCACAGTTTCCATAGCAATTAAATTTTTTTCCAAATTAAAAATTCTATTTTTTAAAAGTCTATCGTCCAGGTCTGATCCATAATAAAAGTCAAAAGTTAAATCTGTCAACTGGACAAAAAGTTGTAGGAGTGAAGACGTTTCACTGCTCATCCAAGCCGCTTCTTCAGCTCATTGTTATAGGCGCCCATTTTGAGGACTTTTCAACATTCGAAAGACACAAAGCAGCTGAAACCCATGAATCCAAAACCTAAAATCAACACATCTCACCTTGTCCTCTGACGTGGGCGTACTCTTCCCATCTTCAATCCCTGAATCTGAGCTCGAAGTCTTGGTGGACCCTTCACTTTCGAACTTCTCAGACTCCAGTAGGACATCTGCAGGCAGCCCCCCGCTGTGCACCTCCCCGTTGGACAAACCCTCACGGCCGCTCCTCTCCTCCGCTGGCTCTTTGTGTCGGGGGCCCGGGACCGCCACGTCCTCTGTCGGGGCACCGGACTGGCCCGTGCCCTTCCTGGGGGCCGGGGTCGGCGCGGGGGTGGAGACGGGGGTCGGGAGGGGTGTGGTGGGGGAAGGTGTGGTGGGACTGGGGGAGGCTGTGGAGTGCTCCCCCTCCAGGCTCGTTTGACTGGTCTGACACGGCTCTTTACCTGGAGGCTGCAGAGAGAAAGAGGAAAACAAACAGATGATCAGTATCGCTCATTTTGTACCATCATTTATAACAGTAGAGTCAGGACTAAACCGGGACTAAACCGGGACTTAACTGGCACTAAACCGGGACTAAACCTGAACTAAACTGGGATTAAACTGGGACTAAACCTGGACCAAAACGGGACCAAACCTGGACCAAAACGAGACCAAACCGGGACCAAACGAGGTCTAAATGAAGTCTAAACGAAGTCTAAACCAGGATTAAACCAGGACTAAATGGGACTAAACTAGGACTAAACCAAAACCAAACCGGGACCATACCAGGACCAAACGAGGTCTAAACGACATCTAAACGAGGTCTAAATGAGGTCTAGACCAGGACCAAACCGGGACCAAACGAGGTCTAAACCAGGACAAAACAAGGGTAAAACCGGGACTAAACCAGAACCATACCAGGACCAAACGAGGTCTAAACGAGGTCTAAACCAGGACTAAACCAAGACCAAACCGGAACCAAACCAGGACCACACCAGGACCAAACCAGGTCTAAACCAGGTCTAAACCAGGACTAAACCGGCACCAAACTGGGACCAAGCCAGGACCAAACGAGGTCTAAACCAGGACAAAACCAGGAATAAACTGGGACCAAACCTGGACCAACCAGGGACTAAACAAGGACCAAATTGGGACCAAACCAGGACTAAACTGGGATTAAACAAAAAAACAAACAAACAATGAGCGATAGAAGTATCACTCATTTAGTATAATCATTTATTACAGCAGGAATATAATCAGTAAATATTTCTCTCATTGTTACCATTTTCTACATAGATTATAAATGCAAATATTTGGGGGATTTTAAAAACATTACTTTACAAAAAGAATAAGCTGCAAGCCTCCGATGACTTTTTTTTAATATTTTCTTTATATAACTCTTTCTTTATATAACTCTTTCCCTGATTAAAGCATTACAAACTCATGTTATCACTAGTATTATGTAATTATTTTATAGCTCTGATCTAACATTTTGATATGAAAATATGTTTAGATGCGATGTTATAATCTTTCTCGAACATCTAACCTGCAGCGTTAAAGATAAAACTACAGTAAGACGGAGGAATGCGGCGTGTGCAGATTCCAGCCTGAAGATCTGATCAAACAAAGAATAATTACAGAGAATAATTACAGAGCTGCTTCATAAATCAGGCCTGACAAACTGAGACATGCTACATCCATAAAACAGAGGTCACTTTCTCAGCTTTTGTGTAAAAACTTCAGCTCAGATTCTCAAATACTGAGAAAATATATATAAAAAAAATATATATATATATGGAGTAAAGACCGAACTAGAGAGGTGAAAAATATGCTTTTTTTATAGGTCAGGAACAATGTAGCTTATGTTTTATGTTTAAATTTCCCATATAACATGTATTTACTGAGCTAATTGTAATTTTTTTTTTAGCATAATAAAATTGTGTAACATTAGTGAATGCATAATAATCACGGATAATATTAACATTTAATATACCGTATTTTCCGGACTACAGAGTGCACCTGATTAAAAGCCACATGCTTTAATTTTAGAGAGAAAAACTTGTACAAGCCGCACCCGATTTTAAGCCGCAGGTATCCCACGTAGTAATATGAAAAAGTAGCTCAAAAACGTTCATTTGCGAGGGACTAGTGCAGTTTTACATGCTTTTTTTACAGTGTATGCCGGCGCGTGTTCTGCATCCTGATTGGCTAAAGGATGTGCGTGTTCTGCGTCCTGATTGGTTAAAGGAGGTGCCGTGTTCTGTGTCCTGATTGGCTAAAGGAGGTTCGTGTTCTGCGTCCTGATTGGCTAAAGGAGGTGCCGTGTCTCCTGTACAGGACAGAATACTTCAGCCAAATTTACCAAAATATTTGATGCTGCAGCGTGACTCTGAAACAATCGCGTTGGACCTTTGTATTTGATACAAACGCCTCTGACTCGCGTTGTGGACGCTCTGGACGCGCCTCCACGAGAGACTTTACATGTGAAACAACATAAAGAAGGAGGAAAATATCATAAGGATGACAGCAGAATAAGTTTTAACAAGGAGCAAAAAGGGCTGTAACCTGCAGATGGAGTCTGCTTTGGTTTGTGGATCAGTGACTCAGGAAAAAGAACATTACGGGACATTACAGCGGCGCCAGGATGAAGAGGCGGGGACAGAGGAACTGAGAAATACACCTGCAGCCGCAAAACATATAGAATTGTAAAAAAAATAAGTTTTCTACTTTACAGGTTTATCGTTGGTTATTCATGGAACGTAACCCCGGAGATAAACCAGACACTGCACTATAAGCCGCAGCGGTTAAAGTGTAGAAAAAAGTAGCGGCTTGTAGTCCAGAAAATATGGTAAGTAATAATATTTAATACAGATGAGGACAGCTGAAAAGTTAATTTTGTTGTAACACAGTAAAGTTTGTGGGTCGAGTAAATAATATAAATGATCGGGTTCAATATTTGTGAGTTTACCTCTTAAATATTTCATGGTAAAGTGAAATGTTATACAACGTCAATAGGAAAAACTGGCTCTTTTACCACCAAAAAGCTCATCTTTACTCCCGCTCTTCAGTCAGTTCAAACTCAAATCAATCCAAGTTTGAGCTTAAAGCCTCAAATATGAACAAAATACTGTTTAATCTGACTGTAAACCACTGAAAACACCAGCGTTTTTTATCCTCAGCGCTGGGCAACTTGAGGTAAGTTTGCATCTTATCCATAAATCAGCCAATTACATTTACAATACTATTCCTAAAACGTCCCAGTCAAAACAGTATGATTCATTACTTTCATGGCGTGCTACACTTTGCACGCTCCAGGGCAGAACATAAAAAAAAAAAAATACATGCCATTCTGGGGCAAGAAGTTCCCAAGACGTCTACCCCCTCCGTCTGTAATTACAACCTCCACAAAATATGACATAACACACGCCGAAGAGGAGCAGCCGCGGCGTTTTCTGTGTAAAATATGTCTTCACTTGCTCCGGTTGAGTTAAACTAAGTCATCAGACTGTTTTACGATCAGGTGCGTCGTTCTAAGGCTTTATACGAACCTCTCTGTCTGCGCTCCAGATTTATGGTTATTACCAGTCAACAGGAAATTGGTTCTTCAAGGTTTTAAGAGCAGAGACCATTTTGGATTTAGTCTCTGCCAGAAACTGTGTAATGTTATATTCTCTAGTTCAAAATATGGCTGTTTGGATTAAAGGTTAATGATGTGGCTTAAAAGATGCACGTCAGCTTTATTTATGTGTTTTTTTTATGATTTAGACACATTTAAAGCTAAGATAAGTGAGATATTAAAATGTAAAAATGATCATATTTGGACAATGTGGTAAATGACCAACATATTTCTGAAACAAATCCACCAAATAAGTATTTTGACTTAATTTTACCTGGAATACATCACATATTTACATTACGTCATGCTTGTATTAATATTTAATAATAGTAAATGCCTGTTGTGTATATAGACACTGCTGCACGACTACTTATAAAATAAATAATATGACTCTAATATGCAAGATGAGATAAGAAGGACTCGAGGCCTAATACAGATGAGGTAATATACATAAATACTCAAGTTATATTTTGTGTTAAAGTAATAAAATGAGACGTACAGTTTAACAGACATGTGGACTCTAAACTTATAATAGTTATGTCAAAGTAAGAAGTGACTCCGACATGTTAGAGCCACATGAGCCATCTCACACTCTCAGGATTAAACCGGGACTAAAGCGAGACTAAAGCAGGACTGAACCAGGAGTAAACCAGGACTAAACCAGGACCAAACCAGGGACTAAACCAGACCAAACCAGGACCAAACCAGGACCAAACCAGGGCTAAACCAGGACTAAACCAGGACTAAACCAGGACTAAACCAGGACTAAACATGGACTGAACCGGGACTAAATCAGGACTAAATCAGGACTAAATCAGGACTAAATCAGGACTAAACCAGGACTAAAATAGGACTAAATCAGGACTAAATTAGGACTAAATCAGGACTAAATCAGGACCAAACGTGTAGTAAACATGGACTAAATATGGACTGAACCGAGACTAAACTAGGACTAAATCAGGACCAAACCAGGACTAAACCAGGACTAAACCAGGACTAAACCAGGACCAAACCAGGACCAAACCAGGGACCAACTAAACCGGACCAAACCAGGACCAAACCAGGACCAAACCAGGACCAAACCAGGACTAAACCAGGACTAAACATGGACTGAACCGGGACTAATCAGGACTAAATCAGGACTAAACCAGGACTAAAATAGGACTAAATCAGGACTAAATTAGGACTAAATCAGGACTAAATCAGGACTAAACATGTAGTAAACATGGACTAAATATGGACTGAACCGGGACTAAACTAGGACTAAATCAGGACCAAACCAGGACTAAACCAAGACTAAACCAGGACTAAACATGTTGAATCAGTGTTTCATTTTTCTGCAGTTAAAACCTGTAACATTCTTCCTGAAGATGTGAGACAGGCCTCGACGTTTAAATCCAGGCTCCAAACGTTTCTGTTCTTCTGTGCATATGACTGAAAGGGTTTTATTCTGCACTTTTCTCCTTTAAGGTTAATTTTATTATGATTATTTACGTTCTGATTTGTCGTTTTATGATTTGAATGTCGTTCTTATTCTGTAAATCACTCTGAATGACCTGGTGCGTGAGTCGGGCTGTACACATAAAGACACACTCTTCTTCTTTTACACAGATGCATGGAGCTGTACTTCCCGCAGAGTCGCAGGGCCGTGTAACAGACCTATATTTAACGGCAGGTGGGTGGGGTGGACGCTCGGATCCGGCTCCTTTGTTTGTGCTCAAGGCCGTTTCAGACCTGTGTCACTTTCTAATATTAAAGCCTCAATGGAGTTTGGAATAAGGACTGTGGAAAGACTGAGCCCGGAAGAAGTTGCTTAGTAAAAATAGGTTCAAAGGGTCAAAATGTGAGTGATGAAAAGAAAAAAAATAGGGAGTTTAAGGGGGATTTACTGACTGCCATGAAACAATGCAAGTTTGTATGTTTGTAGATGAACCTAATCTCATTTCTTTACTGATTTTGCATCATTTTACAGGCAAAATAACATAAATCCTATAAATTGTAATAAATTTGACTATTTTTCAGAACAAATCTTTAGGAAATAGCATGTGTATTGCCTGTTAACGCACTAAATCGAAGTTAAACGTGAACTTTATACATTTTTTCTGGAGGAGACGCTGCCACCTGCTTGTCTCTATGTGTCTATAATTTCCTTATTTCTTTGCCTTGTTCCACAGTATGGCATTAAACGTCTCTATATCTCCATGGAAACGCACTCCAGGTAACGCCACCAGGCCAAGTTACAGGTCAGATCTCGCAAAAAAATACCTAGAAAAATGCGTTCTGACTGTGAGCAGGGTCCCATTTCTATTTAATAATCATGCATTAGTCTTATATAGCGCCTTTTCTAATAATTTATTGTAATAATATGAAAATTAGCCCAATTTATCCAAACTTTTCAGTTCAGTTAGTTTTGTTTTGATTCAGTATTTGATTGGAAAGTACCTGGATAAGCCCATGCACTTTCAGTATAATGCATATCTTTAAATATTTCCCACTCCCACCGTCCCTGAATATTATGACAATTAGAAGAGAAGCAGAAGTTGTGTTTGAAAAATCATTTTACAGTCCAGGACGTCTGAGCGTCTGCTGTGTATAAATCCTGTACGTGCTCATACCACTGTGAGCTCCATGGTCTCGTCCTCGTCTCCCTCTTCACTGTTGTGTTCGATCTCCTCCATCACTTCAGCCTTAGCCTCGGCCACCAGCTCCCGAAGAGGACGGTTCGAATTCACCGAGCTCACGAACGGATGCTGCCGAAAGAAAAAATGCACAAAAGTTACATTCAGTATGACGTAACACAAAACTAAGTGACTGAAATGAAGAGCAAAACTACTAAGTGCATGTGAAGTTTAGAATTTGACTTCCAGGTTGGGCACGAGCAGCAGATATGACAAACATAGAGGTCATTTCATAACTGTTACCTAGCAACCATAATGTAACCAAGCGACAAATTGCACAACTAGCTATAATTAAACAAAAAAATAAATGATTTTTCATTGACGACATATTGTCCCTGCAGTGACTCTGGAAAGAATTTTCCAGGTTGATGACGTAGGTAGAGAGACTCTAGGGACATTTTTTTTTTTCCATGAAGTGACACTTCACCGATATAAAAGTACAGTAAATATTTATCAGAGGTACAATCCCACCGAGACAAGTGACAATTAGACAAACTGTCGTACGAAATTAAAAGTATTAAACAATCCAGTTTTATTGCAGCTTTGGCTTGAGACTTTTTAATAAACATAATTACTAGTCAAATATAAATTAACAAAGTTTCAACTAAATGAGTAAAATAAAAAAAATAAAAAATTAAAAAAATAAAAAACATAAAATAAATAAATAATAAAATAATGTATAATAAATAAAAAAGGAATGAAAATAATTAAATAAAACAAAATAAAATAAATAAATGACCCCATATCTTGATGTCAAAGATCAGTCGTTCGTAGCTTGAGGCCTATTAGCCTATAAATTGAGGCAACTACCCAGAAACCGATCAAGAAAATGGGAGAACATACAAACTCCACAGAGGAATCTAACCCCACACCTCCTCGCTGTGAAGTGCTTAGCTTATGTAACAATATTGTGTAAAAGTTTTGCTGTAAGGTTTGTTTGGCAACATTACAGGAAACTTTCGCTGGGCAAACCTAATCCGACACGCCGCAGCCAACAACAGCGACTTATTAAAGTGACTCTGATGTCACCCACGAGACAATGGCACATTCTCAGAAAAAGAAAGAGCTGCAAAGAACGGCACTGCACTGAGGATATGGAAAAGTCCGAGGAAAACAAAAGACTTCATACTACTGTAAATAAACTGTAAGTGTTCGGTGATAGGGCCGAACGAGTTGGGAAAAAAGAAAGATTTTTGTTTTAGTAATAGGAGTCTGTTCAATGATCACATTTTAAACACATCCACAAGACTCCACAAAAAGACTAAAATATGAACCGACAAACAAATACAGACATCACATTTCAAAAAAACAAAAAAATGCAAATACAGGAATCACATTTTATAACATGTGCAGACCTAAACTGCAGGGCTGGTCATTTTTTTAATAATACTTAGATTAAGTTATATTTGGAAGTGCATAAATGTCACTGTTTGTTTTGTCACTGTCCTTGTCTGTTTAAAAAATGGACCACGTCTGGAATAAAGATGAAAAGGAAATGATCATGGGTGAACTTCTGGGTCCAGTGAATGTGGCTCCAATTCTCTTTACATTGAAAAACTCACCTCGCACCTCTCCACAAAAAATTTTCAGATTTTTCTAGATAATTCGGATATTTTAATTTCGTTATTGTGTCCGTAAATCACGATATGAACATTAATAACAGACAAATCAGGCGCTTTTTTCCCCCCGAGGTCGCTCTTGTTAGCATTAGCGACAACTTTGATTGATTGGTAGCGTTGCTAAGCCAGCAGTGTGGGCGGGAAGGGGCGTTACCTTCAACAACCTCCCTCTTGATTGGCTCTTTGGTTGCTATGATACTCACATTTGACTGAAACCACAGACTACGCAGGGAAAGCAAAGAAACCCATATTTGCTTTTTTTTTGCAGAACACGATCTGTACTTGTGTCCAAACGTACACCACAGCTGCAGTAGCACTTCAGATATTTCTCACTCGACCTCACACGCCGACGCCAGGCCCTTTCCTTCACAAACCAAAAGGAGAAAACCACATAATCTCTGGTGCTCCCTGTGAAATCTGCCAGTGTTTTCTTACTGGGCTGTGGATTAAGACGTAGATCACTGGAGCTCACTTTTTTTGGCTTCTTCGCGGTTTCCCATTGCCTTTGACCCACTAAACCTGCTGCTCGGGGTCTGTCATGCTCCACTGGGCGTGAAAAGGTTAAATGTGAACAATACGGAGAGTAGAGGGAGAGGAGCTGCAGACTGTAAAGGCTGTGATGAGGGATTGGACAGTAAAAATGTTCTTATACTGAAAAAGGAATGTTTGAAATCAGGTATGAGCTACATTTACCCGAGTAGACTGTCCTAGAGTGAGATTTTACATTGCAGTAAAGACTCTGCACCTGATTTTTACTGCTTTAAAAACACAAAAAAGCAGATCTAGTTCATTTTAAAACAATTGTCCAAATTTATTCCCTCGCTTTATGAATCCAGAGCATCCTAATTATTCACCCGTGATGAGTTTATAAAAGCTGTTCTGTCAGCTGTCAGAGACCTCAGTTTTGCCATTATGATAAAGCTAGCAACAACTACCATGCTAATATCACACTTCCTGATTATCGGACAATAAGACGGTACACGGCGGACTTATTTTGACCTCAAGATCTGCTCATACGATATATCTGTGTTGGTATTATAGCATATAACATTATACTGTATGGTAAAATATACTTGGTGTTTAATATCACGTTTGATGATCTATAAATATCTGCATACTTCTCATGTAGAGGGCTCAAAATATGTCATTTTTTCTTATGATCATACTTGAACTTAAATTAGATATGAATTCATTTGAGGTACATAAAATAAAAAAATAAAAAAATACATAAATAAATAATAAATAAAAATTTAAATAAATAAATACATATAAAAAAATAAATATAAATATAAAAATAAATAAATATATATGAAAAAATAAATAAATAACATAACATAAAATAAAATAAAAAAACTAGTAACTATTAAAGGGCCTGTATCAGATGTTTCCCATGTATTTGGGCAAAATGTGTCTTGCCCCAATACAGATACTCCAGAGCAACTTATAGTCCGGAAAATATAAGATATAAGTCGCACCAGCCAAAAAAATGCATAACAAAGAAGAAGAAAAAACATAAGTCGCACTGGACTATAAGTCACATTTTTTTGGGGCAAATATGGGCAAACTATGAAAAAAGTGCGACTTATATGTATTGTTTGATAATCAGGAAGTTCGTCTTAGCATGCCAGTTGTTGTTAGCTTTACCGTGACACAAAAACTCTGCTCTGGTCTCTGAAAGTTGTGAAAAGCTCTTATAAAATCATCATGGTGAAGAATTAGGATGCTCATAATGCATAAAGTAACTGAGAAATAACTTTGAACCCCTGCAAACTGTTTAAAATGAAGTAGCTCTGTTTTTTCTGTCTGTTTTTTTTGTGCTTTACCCACCTCTGTTTAAAATAAAGTGGCGTTTTTGATGACGTGGACATTTCTTTCATTCTCGAGAAGTCCAAACTGCACTTTTATGGTTAAGACGTAGTTTGACTGTAAAGCGTATAATCAGTTTGGGGTTAAATGAAGGTGAAGGGTTGAGTTTGTCCTGGAATAATTTTAGCTTTCACAAATAAAGCGTAACACTGGGCTTCCCTGATGGATCTACAGGGCTTTATTTGGGTTTACCACAAAGTTACACTCGTAAAACCTAAACCATTATTAGAAAACCATGTACTAAAAGTAACACGGGGGCAGGATGGTGTCAAGGTATTTTCAGCAGTACCAAGAAGTGACTAAAAAGCAGAAGACTAGACCTTCCCATGAACCCGACCATTTTAGAAGTATTTTTAAAGGATACATTATTCAAGAGAGAGGTTAAAACACGTAAAGTAGCTAAAGTGCATTTATATATAACTTTGACAACTACTAATACATAAACTGAGTAAATAAAATGAAAATAAACTTGAAACAATACAAGGTTGTTTATTTTGAGCGGCCGAATGATCCTGGGAGCGATGTCGTTCATGCCCCTGGTAGAGAAACCGATGGAAAACAGGTCGTGGGGGACGGGTCGGAGGAATAAAACAAGGCCAGCTACATCGCCCGAACTGGTGCTACTGGGGCTGGACGCTTGAGACAGCAAGCTCCTAGTGGCCGAGCCTTTCCCCAGGTGAAGTTTGAGGAGTTCTGTCACACGGGGGAGCTCGGAGTAGAGCCGCTGCTCCTCCACGAGAGAGGAGCCAGCTGAGTTTGCTCGGGGTAACTGTTCAAGATGCTTCCCTGGGGAGGGGTTCCGGGCATGTCCCACTAGGAGGAGGCTCCGGGGAAGACCCAGGACACACCGGCGGGACTATGTCTCTCGGCTGGCCTGGGAATGCCTTTTTACGTCCCACCGGAGGAGCTGGAGGAAGTGTCTGGGGTGAGGGAAGTCTGGGGGTCCCTGTTTAGACTGCTGGCCCCAGATAAGCGCAAGAAACTGGATGGATGGAAACAATACAATTCTCGACACTGCATTTTTATTATAAGAGTAACATTTTCTGAAAAGCTCATACAGTTTCAATGGATTTTACTCATTACACCAACGTTAAGTCAGCTTCATTTTGAGTTGAGGAATAAATAAAAATTATTGAAAGGTTTTGCCTGTGAGATTTCCTTGTGCAAAGTTCAGTTTGATAAACCAATACAAGTAAAAGGTTTGGCTGTATATTACATTTTCTAGATAACTCCAACACGTACTGTATTACAACTATTATTATCTCCACACTAAACCAGAGCTGTAGAAAAACATCCAGCTCACACATGGACCAGGCCAAACCCTGCTCAAACTCTGAGTCTAGACCCTGAGAAAGTGCCGTCTGTGGGAGGGGCCACACATGGTCCCAGGACAGAGCCAGAGCCTGTGTCATCTGCGCACAGGCATTCCTCAAAGCACACATGTAGGACAGATGGGAAGGACACAAATACTTAGTACTGCTGCTGCTACTATGACGACGAGGGGGATGGGACGTGTTTACATTTGGACTGGATAAAGAGGGATTAACTGCAGGTCAGTGAGAAGCTGAAGTTCCACAAAACTACAAGAACAGTGTGTACAAAAAAACTACAAAAGTCTCTCCATAGACCAGCACCAAAGTACAGCTCTCACATGTTAGAGCCACATGAACCATCTCACACTCTGAGGACTAAACCGGGACTAAACCAGGACTAAACCAGGAGTAAAGCAGGACTGAACCAGGACTAAAGCAGGACTAAAGCAGGACTGAACCAGGACTGAACCAGGACTAAACTAGGACGAAAACCAGGACTAAAGTAGGACTGAAGCAGGACTAAAGCAGGACTAAACTAGAACTAAACCAGGACTAAACCAGGACTAAACCAGGACTAAAACTAGGACTAAACTAGGACTAAAGCAGGACTGAACAGGACTAAAGCAGGACTAAACTAGAACTAAACCAGGACTAAAGCAGGACTGAACCAGGACTAAAGCAGGACTAAAGCAGGACTAAACTAGGACTAAACTAGGAACTAAACCAGGACTAAACCAGGACTAAACCAGGACTAAACCAGGACTAAACTAGGACTAAACTAGGACTAAAACCTAGGACTAAACTAGGACGAAAACCAGGACTAAAGTAGGACTGAAGCAGGACTAAAGCAGGACTGAACCAGGACTGAACTAGGACTAAACCAGGACTAAACCAGGACTAAACCAGGACTAAACCAGGACTAAACCAGGACTAAATCAGGACTAAACATGGGGATCAGTATTCAGTTTTCAGGACTTAAAACCTGGAACAGTTCCTGAAGATGTGAGACAGAACAGTTTGATTCTGGATTTAAACATTGTCAAAATCAGGTCGAGACTTTGACAAGTTTTAAATCCAGGCTGTTGATCTGTGAATATGACTGAAAGGGGCTCAAACGGTTCTTCTGTACTGAAATAGTTTCATTTTAATGTCAATTTTATGATAATTATTTATGTTTTGATTTGTTGTATTGCGACTTTAATGTCTTTCTTGTTCTGTAAAGCACTTTGAATTACTTTATGTACAAATTGTGATATAGAAATACGTGACTAGTACTACAACTACTACTATGAGTATTGGTAACGAATAGGCTGCAAGATTTATCCACTTCCTAGACAAAAATGCTAGTTTAATCGTCACATTTAGCAAATCGCAAAGACAGAAATAAAATAAAAAACACTGCAAACTGATTAGAAAATGTTAATGTTCCAAAATCGATCAATCTGAGCCATTTGTACTAATGCTACTACCACAATTGCTTCTACTACTGCCACGAATACCACTAACACTACTGCTAATGTGGGTTTCAGACGCCATCACAGCATTATATGGGCCAATATTATGTAAACTGATTTTTGTTGGACTACAGCAAGCTTTGGGGTCTAGACAGTAACATAAATTCACTATTTGCGCATTTATTGTTCAGATATTTCATGCCACATTACAGGGTTATGTAAAACTGGTGCTCGCCCTCCATCATCACACGCTAAAGTCTGAAAAACACACATTTCTGCTACTATTACTACGACTACAAGAATAATAAAGAAGAATATGTGGCAGTATGTGTTTAATAGAGTTGTCCCTCACTATATCGTGGTTCACCTTTCACGGTCTCGCTGTTCCGTGGATTTTTTTAGCGCAATTTTGCATGTTTTTTTACATCGTATGAACATGCATTGTGTTCTGCGTCCTGATTGGCTGAGGGACTGTAGACCATTGTCCATCAGTCTCCTCCGTGTCTCCTGTACAGTACAGAATGTGTCAGACAAATTTACATAAATGTTGGATCGCAGTGTGACTCTGAAGTGCTGTATGTTTGCAAGTTTTCTCCCCGACAAAACCCACAATGTCGATGAACCTTTCTGCAATGACAAAAAAAGACACAACAGCGGAGCGGCACAAGGACGAAAAGGCGCGGTCAGAGGAACTGTGAAATGTGTGTCAGTATTAATAAACTGTCCAAACTCAAACTCTTAAATTTGTAACAGTATTTCTAAATCGCTGTTCCCCTTTCACGGCCTGATCTTTGGTCTTGATCTTTGGGTTCATTCTAAAAAACTGTACTTACTTTTAAAAATCGATGAAGGTTTGAACTTTGAGAGTGTTTAAACAAGAGAGAAATGTGAGAAAATGTTAATGCCTGTGTGAGAAAAGTGTATAAAGTGTGTGGTGAGGGGTTTTAAAGTCGCAAAACAAGCCGACTACTTCACGGATTTCGCCTATTGCGGGTTATTTTTTGAACGTAACCCCTGCGATAAACGAGGGACCACTGTAGACCAAGACCAAATGACGACCTGGGAACAAACAGGTTTAAACCAGGATATGACCAAACCAGGACTCACACGACTTAAGCCTGTAGCATGTAGCAACACTCAAACCACACAAATTCCCCCATGTGATTCACTATCCTCCTGCTAATCCCCAAACTATGCAACTTCCTTATTTTGTTTAGAGAAATCTTGTGAAATATTCCCCATAAATTCTCATTTCTTCATTCCTGAAACATCCAAGTATGAAGCATGTTTGAAAACCAACCTCCAGCACAACACCACATCTGAACATCTGAACCGCACCCAATTCTTTCTCTCGATCTGAGAACACATGCGGGATTGTCAACAGGATTTTCATCTCGTCCTCTCTGCTCTAATTGGACGGAGGTGCCGGGACAACTGTAATTGAGGCGCGTGATTGGTGGATGGGTGGGGATGTAAATAGTTGGCATGCCGCAGCTGTGTGTGGGATACAGACAGGAAACTCGGGATTTTAATAGATGCGAGAACAGAAATTTGGATCCACACCCAAATCCAACCTCGTGTTCTGCCATTTCATTCAGTCTATGCTCTGAGAACCAATGGAGTGATACGGAACGCATTCGTTATAAGACAATTTGAGAGATAGAGTGCATTTATTTTGTCTAAAACGTATTCATCTCTTCATCTTTAGAGGTCTGGATTGAGCCGCGACACCCTGATCGTTTCTTCTTAGCCCAAAGTCTGTGTAAAGAAGTGGACTGAGTGAGTGCGACGTCACCCATAGCGTCCAGCTCCTGCCAAATGAAACTCAGAAGCTCAAAAGAATCCAAAGCGGAGCGATGCTGTTGAAAGTAACGCCCTTTCCCCCTCCGCACCGCTGATTTAGCAGAGAGCGGGCGCTTAGCAACGCTGTCAATCAAACTTGTACCACAATAGTCAAATAAAAACCCCAGGATCATGTAGAGCGGGTTAATATGAACATCTTAAGACCAAAAAGCTGAGTCTGACAGCAGCAGTTACAGAGAAAAGAGCGACGGTTTTTCAATAGAAAGTGAATTGAAGCTGATGGAGCCCACGCTCACTTTCTAGCTGGAGCGTGGCAGCTAGCGGGTTAGCTGTGTCCATTCTAGTCTATGGGTTAGCCTAAATGTAACTTAAACCAATGGAAAGTAACTAGTAACTACCAAAGAAGTAATAGCAGTACTGTATTTATTAACCTGTAGTGACCCAGTCTGGAACTTTGCTCGTTTACAGTAAAAACTATAAAAAGTTGCTAACCACTTTACCATTCTTCTTTCCCATGTAGCTTTCCAAGTGATGCAGTTCATTTAAGTGGAAGCAGTATGGTAATATATAGAGACTTTTATATAAGACTTTTTTCATAGTTTGTCCGGGGATGCGACTTATACTCAGATGCGACTTACTAAAATATCTTCATTAGTGACACTGACAGGGCCCTTTAGGCTTGTGAAGCGACACTAAGGATGAAGAATTCAATAGATTTTAGTGATTTGGAGTGAGATCCAGAGTAAACTTGTCAGATATTAACAGTTAATCACATAACTAAAGCATGAAAAACAAGCTGACGTTAACAGACCAGACACATGTTCAGTCCTGTCTGTGCTTCATGCAGCTGAATAAATATAAATGTGTTACGTTAGCGTGATGTACTGATATTCATATTATTATAACTAGCCTTTAAAGATAAAATGTCTGCTCTTGGTATTGGATTTTGTCAAAGAAATCAATATTCTTGCTGTTATTCTTGTTATTCCTGTGTGTTATTATTAAAATGAGTTAGGCATTATAAGTCATTTTTACTTCAGCCTAAACCCTTTCGGTCATGATAGAAATGTTACGTTAAACCTTATACAAGTTGAATAATGTTTGATTTTGAATGTAATGACTGAATAAAATAAATAAATCTGTAAAACGTAAAGTTCAGTGCGACTTATACATGTTTTTTTCTTCATTATTATGCAGAAAATATGATAAGCAGTTCTTGAGGTTAATATAAATCCACTCTACTGTCTCTATCCAATTATAAATCGCTATATTTTTCTATAATCAAAAGTGTGTTGTTAGCGAGCTAGTTGTTGTTAGCATTCCTCTGACTGACCACTTATAAACTCATCCCCGTGAGTAATTCAGATGCTCAGAATACAAAGGTAAGTGAGAAGTACTGGTAACTTCGGACCACTGCAAAACGTTAAAAATGAACCACAAGACCAGAAAAATCAGGTACATCACTTTTAAATATGACGTTTTCTCCTGTTGCATAAACTTGTAGCCATCTTGCTCATTTTTAAGTTGTTAAATGGGGATATCCAGCTGGAAGTAATGGACTTGTTTGTGTGCGGCTCATTCCAGGTTACCACTCCCATCTTGGCAGAGATCACGATATTCCAGTCTCAAAATAGAACTACAAAGGCATCGGTGCCTGATAAGAACGAGGGATGGACTGTGAACGCCAGATATTAGTCTTATAATATACCTCCAGAAGTTGAGCTGCGGAGGGACGGGTCTCGGGGTTTTTATCCAAACATCTTCTCAAGAAATCGTTGAACTCTGGCGACCTGCGGTGAAAACACAAAAACGGATGTGTTAGGATTTATTGATAAAATTATACAAAAAGAAAAAATGAAAATGAATGAAACAGGTGATTAAGTGAGTAAAATTAAAGCTAAAGAATCAAATAGGAGTCCTGTGTCCTTTGAATCAGATGCCCTTTTAACATACAATGATAAATAAGACTTTTACAGAGTTTTATTAGCTTGTCCACTTTGTCACAAGTTATTATATTTAGCAGTAACTTTATTTATATTTCAAATGCTGTTGATATCAATAGAAAATACTTTAAATGGTGACATGATAAATGATAAATGATAAGGAGCAATTACGCAAAAATCATAATCTATCAAAAGTCTATTTAAAAAAATATATAAAAAAACATATAATAATAATAATGATGATGATAATGATAATATTATTATTATTATTATTAATATTAATAATAATAATAATAATAATAATAATAATAATACATCATCATATATATATATATATATATATATATATATATATATATATATATATATATATATATATAAAAAAAAAACAAGCCTACAGATGCTTGCAATCTTTTGTGTTGAGTTTTTTTTTTTTTTTTTTTTTTTTTTTTTTTTTTTTTTATCCATTATTTGACATTGTGATAATTTGATTTGAACACTTATATACTTGTAGGGCTATAAACTAAACTATAATATTTCAGAACATGTTTGAACAGAAATTAACCAAAAAAAAATGAAATAAATGGATCTAAACTACCCATTTAGCAGCTTATATAACAGCATAACACAGGATATTTTGTCTGTGGAGGAAATTACGGTACTTTAAACACTGCAGCCTGTGCGATTTGCTTATTACATCCATTCAAATACTGATTTCAATTCAATTACGATTAATCACGCTCCGTATAACCTCGCACCTCCTCCTCACCATTTGTGTGGGCAGTCCAGCGTGGGCGGTTCAGACTTGGCGATCTTCAGCAGGACTCTCATCGGGTTAAGTTCGTGGTGCGGGGGTTCGATCTGGGCCAGTTCAATCAGCGTGATCCCCAGAGACCAGATATCGGCCTTGTAGTCGTACGGGGCGTCCTTCATAGTTTCACACATCACCACCTCTGGAGCCATCCTGGGACAGAAGACAGAAGGGGCGAGATCCCAGAGCAACAGTTACATAAGCACTTGGATAGACACAGGAACTTTCCACTGCGCATTAGGTTTGTCCATCGTTTATAACTGAAAGTGGACTGTACAAATAAGGCAGTGTAACAGGGATGGTAACTAGCAACTGGAGAAAAGAACTGAAAAGAACAACTACGACGATTATATTTTAATGAAAGACGAGTTACTCTGGTCGTCAACTAATCAAACAATAGAGATACGCTACTTTAATATCCTTTTAAATGTATGAAAATGTAGGTTTTAAAGAGGGGGGATTTTACTTTACTTCTGTGATTTTTTTTTTTTTTTTTTACTTCTGTGGGGTATTTTACTTTACTTTTATGGAATATTTTACTTTACTTTTATGGGGCATTTTACTTTACTTTTATGGAATATTTTACTTTACTTTTATGGGGCATTTTACTTTACTTCTATGGAATATTTTACTTTAGTTCTATGGAGTATTTTACTTCTGTGGGGTATTTTACTTTACTTTTATGGGGCATTTTACTTTACTTTTATGGAATATTTTACTTTACTTCCATGGAATATTTTACTTCTATGGGGTATTTTACTTTACTTCTATGGAATATTTTACTTCTATGGGGTATTTTACTTTACTTCTATGGAGTATTTTACTTTACTTCTATGGAGTATTTTACTTCTATGGGGTATTTTACTTTACTTCTATGTTTTGGTTTACTACTATGGGATATTTTACTTTACTTCTATAAGGTGTTTTACTATTATGGAGTATTTTACTTCTATGGCATATTTTACTTTACTTTTATTGAGTATTTTACTTCTATGGGGTATTTTACTTCTAAGGGGTATCAACATGTCCGTATTTGCACCCTAGCCCCTCTGTAACCCCCAGTTCACTACATAGTCCTGCAGTCTTAAGCAGACTCTATAGTGCAATCACTTTCGGGTCATGTGACTCTGGCGTCTGGTTGAAAAAAGTCCATGATGCTCAATAGGTGTGAAATCACTCATTAGGGGTTTGAATGACTCTGCTAAGTAGGACTCGGGCACAGTGCACACTTAAGGTAGCACGACAGACCAGGCCTCCACACAGAAACTGTAAATAATAGATGTTTGAAGTTTCAGTGTAGTTAGCTCCTCCCTTCAGAGGCAGTGTCCAGCAGTAATCTGACCAGAACTGAAGAAGTGGCTTGGATGAGCAGCCAAACGTCTTCAGTCCTGCAATGTTTTGTCCAGTTGACAGATTTTATCTTTCTTTCACGATGGATCGGACTTGGGCGACTGAGGGATTACACAGATAACATGGTAGAATGCTTAAAAAAAAGATTTCGCATAATGCTGTCTCTTTAAATGACAAAAGCAGAGAAGAAATCAATCAGATGTGAAGATCTTATTTGAAAGTTGTGTGTATTTTATGTTTTACTGAAGGCCTTTGCTATGAGGCAGGAGCACTACCACAAATTTGATTCATTTAATACCAACACAACACTCACCAATCCACTTTACTGAAAGACAAGACACTCAAGTGACCAGTTTAACTACAGTTTACCACATCAAAGTGTCCAATCCAACACTTTATCTTGATTGATACTTTGGCTAACATTGGTTCCATTGTATTTTATAACCAGGTATTTGAATGTAACACGATCATAAATCACCACGCCCTCCACGGTCACTGACGTATCAGTCATCATGTCATTCTGCACGAGTCAACAGGATGTTCTGCTGTTTCTGTTTGCACACGTCCTGGTCTGGTGCCAGTTTTCTAATCAAAGACAATCCTCGATACCTTAGTGTTCATACTGCGCTCAACTGGACTTTGGTTCACTGTTATTGTGCAACCGGGGTCACCGTGTTTCCGTAGAGAAGGGAGGGGACTGATGATAACGTGTTCTGTCGATGGTTATTTGATAAAACCCGGTACACCCACATCCTACAGCAGTATGTTAATATATACTTTTCTTTTCTATCAAGAACAATTTTAATACTATTATTGTGCATGTCTTACTCACCAATATGGCGTTCCAATGAAAGAGTCTCTTCTTTGCAAAGTTTTGTTGTTTTTGGCCGAAACTCCAAAATCCGCTGTAAGAAAAAAATTAAACGTGATTACACAGCGCATTTTATTGTGGTAAAAAAGGGCTGTGGTGACTCTGTAGTAGGGCTGTCAAAAGTATGACACGTCAGATACTAAAGCGATACCAAAATTAGTATCGAAACTAGAGACTGGATGTTGATTTGAGCAAGTATCGATACTAAAAATAGCTTTAGAATGATCTTGAACTCTGTCAAGAAGTACAGGGTGGCCCAATCATCCACTAAAAAACCTCCTATGTCGCTTTTTAATTTTTCCTTTTTTTTAATTTATTTATTTTATTGCAGCTTTGGGAATTGTGCAATTTTTATTTTGACCCTTCTGTGACCCCAGCCCTTGGGACAATGGGTGGAAATTAGCCTTTGGCTATAATCCAGCGTGTTTACGTTCATGTCTATCATGTCATGTCTGTTCATCAACATGCACTGTCCCAACGAAATAAATTTTAAAAAATAAATAAATAAATATATTTTTATTTATTTTTTTCTTTTATTTGGTTTTTACAAGCCTAAAAGGATAAAATTCACAAATCATCCATTTAAAAACTCGTATTAGTCGCTTTTTAATTTAGATTTTTTTAACTTAAGTTTGTTTTTTTTGTTACTCTTACTAAATGGACAAAAAGCATAAGATTCACCGATCATCCAATGTAAAAAAAAAAAACAACTATCAGTTGCTTTTTAATTCAGATTTTTTTTTTTTTTTTTTACAGTTAGAGATTAAATAAGCTTGATATCGGAGATCGTCACCTGCCAGCGAACACTCACAGCATCATTTTCACATGTTTTATAAAAGTCAGACTGTGCTGCATCGAGTGGCGTTCCCTCCAGGCTTTGGCAGGAGACTCGGGTTTGGCGTCCACAGCAGCTGCCTGTAACTACTTCAATTACAGCCCAACTTGTTCTAAAACAAGAAACCGAGTATCCTGCTTTGTAAATATGCCAGACATGTGATTTTGTGACTTCGACAAACAGAAATTCACTCGTAGAGACAAAGCGTAATCTTCTTTGGCTGTGCCCTGATGGCGGCGTCTTCCAGAACGACATCGCGTCAGGTCACAGCCAAAGAATATTACATTGCGTCTACGATAGTCTGTATAAAGAAGTGGACTAAGCGAGTGTGACGTCATCTATAGCGTTTGGCTCCAGTCAAATGAAGCTTATCAATGTGAGCGGTTACACGAAGGGAATTTGGAGCAGAGTGCCGACTGCGAGTATCATAGCAACCAAAGAGCCAATCCAGAGCCAGGCTGTTGAAGATAACGTCCTTTCTCGACCGCACCGCTGGTTTAGCAATGAGTGGATGCTTAGCAACACTGTCAATCAAACCTGTTGCTAAGGCTAGTGGGAGTGACCTCAGGGAAAGAAGGTGCCTGATTTTTTTTTTTAAATGGAAAAATAAAACACCATGATCACGTAGAGTTGGTCAATATGAACATTTTAAGACCAAAATGACGAGTCTGACAGCAGCAGTTTTTTCTATGTAAAGTGAATTGGAGCCAGAGTCGATAGAGCCGGAAACGCGCCCATGATCACTTCTTATTCGTAACGCGGCCGCTAGCAGGTTAGTACATCCACCCATTTTCTTCTGCTTATCCGCTCGCCGGGTCGCGGGGGCAGCAGCCTAAGCAGGGACTTCCCTCACCCCAGACACGTCCTCCAGCTCCTCCGGTGGGACCCCAAGACGTTCCCAGGCCAGCCAATCAATCCAACTTTCAATCTTACGCTCCATCCATCTGTCCTCACTGAACAAGACCCCGAGATACTTGAACTCCTCCACTTGAGGTTAGCCATGTCCATTTATTTACACAGTCTATGGTCTGTATGAGTGAATCTCTGTTTAAATCAGCTGACCGGACACATCAGAGCAACATTATGTGACGACTCTGAGGAAGGCCGCTAACTAGTGAGCAGTCCCAAGTGTCAGGTATGAAAGCAAACAAAACCTCGGTCTAAAAAAAGCATCTATTGAAATAAATCATTGTACAAATCTGACCTCATGTTTAATTCCTGCGTTGTTTGAGTAAATATGTGCTTAGAGGCAACTCCCTACGATTACAGCTATCACAGTCATAAAAGGAAATGACTTGGCTTATCAAAGGATTATAGTGGTTTATACAAGTTCATGCAACAAACTGGCTCCTGATTGGCTCTTTGGTTGAGTCCCTGGTTGCAGATTAGCAGATATAACTCATAGTCTCAATTTGCCTTCACTTGGTTGAAATGAAACTATGGGTGATGTCATGCTCTACTTCTTTACACAGTGTATGCTCCTACAGCCACATAAAATAACTAAACTGATGGAGTATAAACCATCTACTGTATGTTAAAACAATATTAATGCATTTTGTGGCTCAAATATCCAAAAGAACTTACACTCCAACTTCAATACCTCCAGGAGAAATGTATTTAAGACGACAAATTTTCCTTTTGTCTGTCGATAGTTCTAATCATAATCTATAACAACTGTGGATCATTATGTTAAAATCTGGACATTTTAAATCACAATATTGATCTAAAACGACTTAGAAATCCGCTGACTTTCGCGTTAAAAAACTGTGGTGTCCAATGGGAGCCGTCACATGACAACAGCAAGCTGCAGATTTTATTTTTTTTGTTTCCAATTTGTACCAAAATGGCTACATAACACTGCCGAATCCTACATGTATCACTGATTGTTAGAAAATACAAAGTCGCTACAGAGCAGTGAACGCTACCAGTGGCGGTGAAAACGGGAGCTGATCATCTTCATTACAGAGGTATAAAGTTTACCTCAACATGCACCAATTACTCCAAATACAGTTGTCCGTCAGTATATTTTAGTTCATCTTTCGCGGTCTCGCTGTTTTGTGGATTTTTACATAAATGTTCGATCGCAGTGTGACTCTGAAGTGCTGTATGTTTGCAAGTTTTCTCCCCGACAAAACCCACAGTCGATGAAACACCTACACCTACGAAGGTTTGAACTTTGAGAGTGTTTAAACAAGAGAGAAATGTGAGAAAATGTTAATGCCTGTGTGAGAAAAGAGTATAAAGTGTGTGGTGAGGGGTTTTACAGCTGCAAAACATATAGAATAACTGTAAAAAATAAAGCTTGATACTTCACGGTTTCGCCTATTGCACATTATTTTTAGAACATAACCCGAGGAACCACTGTGGCACTTTGAGAGGGGAAACGAGAAGGGAAACAACTATAACAATGGTTAAGAGCTGTAAAAAGTCAATTTTGCATAACAGGCCTGCTTTAAGCTTCTCTATTTTACTCAAACAAAGCATTTTAATTATTGAGCCATTATTCATTTATGTTATTTTAAATTATTTTTTGCATAAATCATTTTTTTCCAAATTATACAGATTTGCAATGTATTTATTTTGAAAACTTGAAACACTGTTGGATGAGACACTGACCCAAAGTGTGCTGAAATATGCTCAATTTCCCAGAATGCTTTTCCCACACAAGTCTGAGTTACGGCCGTCCTCTCGGCGGGACAGGAGGGTGTGACTGTTGTGTGAGAGACAGTGGACTCCGGAGGAAAACCTGGAATGTGCTCGGACCAGGGTTTGTGCAAGGATCAGATGGGATCATGAAGAGTGAAACGAGATGGAAGCGATAACAGCCTCAAGGAATCTGGGATATTTCAGTAAAAACAAACAATTTTTGGCTAGTTGTATTGTGCTGAATGTCAGATTCAAAACAAGTCTTTACAAAGAACCTCAAACACACCGTGATTAGACCCAGGCGTGGCTGGAACCTGCTCGCTGGTGGGAGCCTAGTTGAAATAATTATAGAAAAATTGACCTAAAAAATTCATGCATTTTCAAAAAGCTTAGTAGGAGACTTCTTACAACAGTGAGACACACTGGCACATTTTGGCACAAATTGGGGCACTTATGAGATTTGTGTTGGCGTAACGTGAAGACCAGAAGTCAGCGTTTTTGTTTCTTTTATAAAGTCGATTTAGAACAATATTGTTTGTTGGTTTAAGATCTAGGGGAGTCATAGATTATAACTATAAACAGAACAAAGCATAATATGTCTTCTTGACTTTAGTATGTTAGAAATCCAAACCAATCCAAGTTCTACAAAGCATGAAATATGTTATTTTACCTTTTAAAATATTTACTTTATTTATTTCTCTTCCCCTGAACAATTATCCATCGCACTGAATAGAAAGTGTAAGTAGTCCTTCATGTAATAATCAACTTTCAGTCATAAAATACTAACTATAACTCAAAAAGTCATACTTGCTTTTAATACCAAGGCAAAAGATCAATACTCATTACACATTTTGAAAATAGAGTAGATATAGTAGGCAGTATAGTAATACAGACGATTATTTAATGCTAACAAGTGGCCTAATAGTAATTCTGATATAAATCCAGATAAATAAATAAATAATCATCAGGAAAGGATTTTTTTTTTTTTCCCCCTTTTTTTAAAAATTTATTTATTTAATTATGTATTTAGTTTTTTGTTTTTTTTTTATGTATGTATTTTTTTTTGTTATATTACTGTTGTTGCTATTATTATTATTATCATCATTGTCATTATCATTATTATTATTATTTTTATGTTTTTTTCTAGTTTTTTTTTTTTTTTCCTTCAAATAAATTCCCATGATTTTTATTATCACTTCGTATCTGGGTAAAGATTTCGCTGCCTCCTCAGGCGTCACGGTCCTCACCCAGTTTGATGTCCCCGTCGAGCATGAGCAGGATGTTCCCGGCCTTCAGGTCTCTGTGGATGATCTTCATACTGTGGAGGTAAAGCAGAGCCTCCAGCATCTGACGACACACCACCTTAATCTGAGGCTCCGTCAGGCCTCGGTCCAGCTCTGGATCAAATCAAACGGAGAAAATGTGTTAGTGTTTAACCATGTTTGCAGGTCCACAGTGGAGGAAGTACACATATCTTTGACCTTATAAAATGTATATTAAGCTTTATGGGGACCACTGCAATAGATTCACCTGTGACTGGCCATAGAATTCAATAAATAATAAAAAAAAAAATACTACTTTACTATGGATCAAACCATTAGTAAGTCTGAACACCCTTTAGGATCAGCATGCTACTTACGCTGAAATAAAGATGTACCATATAATCATCTCTTTTAGATATTTGAAAGATGCACGATGTAACGTTTCCTGAAATCGGGTCTGCCATCTGCTCGTCTTTATGGAAATGGTACTGCTTTTAAAGATCGATGGATAGAAATGGATAGATGACCAATGTGTTTTTTTTCATGGCCGATGCCGATACCAATTGTTTATAATCCAGAGAAAACGATGACCAAAAGCTCCGCCGATACTGTTGGGCTGATATTTTGGGGCGACATTGCTGGGCCAATATTGCTGGGTTGATATTGTTGGGCCAATAGTGCTGGACCGATATTGCTGGGCCGGTATCGTTGGGCTAATATTGCTGGGTCGATATTGTTGGGCCGGTATTTTTAGTGGAAAAATTCAACAAATAATCTCCTTTTGTTCCAACTCATCCACAATATTGTTTTACTACAAACTGTATAAAAAAGCAGTGTAGTCACATTTCTGCAGTACCGTCTTTGGGTTAAAGTTTTCAAATAAAGTTTTATGTGTGTTCCTCAGGCAGCTGGTTGGCCCAAACAAAATATCGGCCTCTGCTGGAGATCGAAGGACATATATCTCATACTGTAGCAACACATCAGGCAAAGCAGTTAGACTTTAAACTCATCAAACTCCATAAAGACAAGCAACACTACCAGGCCCAGTTACAGGTCAGATCTGTGGGGAGGTAACCCTGCTAAACCTAAGAATGTTCTCTTCTGTATTTGTTAGCAATGAAATACTGAATAAGAAGCATAAACAAAGCGTTTGATTTGTGTCCTGATGGAAGACAGCGGTGGGATAAGTTTTCTTCTTCCCTCTCCTTTTTGAGCTTGTATAAGAACAGATTGTGAGATGTGTTTTAGGTGTATCTCTGCTTGAAATAAATACATTAATGAATAAATAAATAAATAAATAAATAATTGAATAAAAAAAAAAATAAAAAACAATGTAAAAAAATAAAAATAAAAAATGTAAAAAATAAAATAAAATGAATAAATAAATAAATGAATAAATAAATACATGAATAAATAAAAAAAAATAAAAATAAATGTAAAAAAATAAATGTACAAAATTAAATAAAATGAATAAATAAATAATAAAAATAAAATAATAATTTGAAACATGAAATACTATAAAAAGCCACATTGTGGAACCGGACCACCTCCCAGAGAAGTTGAAGAAATTCTCTAAATCCTGAATATAACTAGTTGCATAGTGTATTTCGTCAAGAGCACATTTACACGCTTGAGCAAAAAATATATTGCCAATTCTCAACTGTGCGGTCCAGACCATACGAGGTGAGGAAACCAGCATGAGAGGTTATCAAAATACCAGAAGCGGACCTATTATAAGCACACTTTGCACATTCTACTTGACTCTATGGACAAGCATTACAAGTGTGCAAACCTGAGGCTATCTGCATTACTTTTCTCAGAGTAATCCCGTATCACACAGCGCCTCTTTGGACCAGGCCCTGCAGACTTTACAGACTTTACTGTGGTGATCCGTGTTTGTTTAGCTGCAGAGGAGGCGGACCCGAACTAGAGCAAGATTAAACAAGGAAAACAGACGAGGGAATTCCCACACTGCACTGGCATTTGAACGCTCCATCCAAGGACAGCCCCGAGTAGTGGACCTGTGGAGTTTGAGAGCAGCTTTTGTGGGATATAAATACGAGTCCCATGTATTGTTTGGGAGTCAATCTACAGCATTGGGTTGGGTTCCTGAAAGCTGGACTAAATCATATCCACACATAATATATTTGTGGACAATTTGTGTAGAATTTGTAGAAAAAAATGTAAAGGTGTGCTATGTAGCTTTTTAACCGGATGCTACGCCACCTGTCTCCATGGAGATAGTTATACCTTAGCCTAGAATGTTGCGGAAATGACACTAAACACGTTGCATTTATTCAGTTACAGTTTCAGGTGTACATGCATGCTGATTGTGAGCTTAGTCGCCACAGATTTGACCTGTTTGTCTGAATTGGGGGGAAAAAAAAAAAAGTTTAAAACCATACTGCGGAACATTTTTGGCTTCAAATATCACCTACATAGAGACAAGCAGACAGCGGACAAGTAGAAAAGTATTAATGGGTTTCCATTAAACATGAAATAAGATTTAAACACTCAAAAGTCTCTTGTAAGGGGAACTACAGTCGTCCCTCGCTATATCGCAGTTCATCTTTCGCAGTCTCGTTGATTTTTTTTGATAAATTTCGCATGTTTTTTTTGTTTTTTTTTTTACAGAGTATGAACATGCATTGTGTTCTGCGTCCTGATTGGCTGAGGGACTGTAGACCATTGTCCATCAGTCTCCTCTGTGCCGTGTCTCCTGTACAGTACAGAATGAGCCAAATTTACATAAATGTTGGATCGCAGTGTGACTGTTAAGTGCTGTATGTTTGCAAGTTTCCTCCCCGACAAAACCCGCAATGTCGATGAAACTTTCTGCACCGATAAAGACACCTAAGAAGGTTTGAACTTTGAGAGTGTTTAAACAAGAGAGAAATGTGAGAAAATGTTAATGCCTGTGTGAGAAAAGTGTATTACGTGTGTGGTGAGGGGTTTTACAGCTGCAAAACAAGGATCACTGTATTGTCAGCTACTTTCACAGTCGTCTTTAGGCTTAAACATGTCTTCCAAAAGTCTTACTTTGACCCAGTTTTTGCAAATTTTGGGGCAGAAAAGACATTTGCCCAGTAGCATCGCGAGCTTGGGGCTTTAACTGGGACTACAGCAAACGCTAACAACCACTGTGTCTTAGGGCAATACACAAAAAAACCCTAGTAATACAACTAATGACATAATCGTATGTTCTTTCTAAAATAGCTTGAATATTGTACTGGGACTTACCCAACATGTTGGCGTCTACAGCTCCTCCAGGGCAGAACTCGATCATGATCTGAGGAGAGAAAAGGGAGGGAACGTGAGGCAAGTGTTAAAATATGGAGGTAATGCTGTATTGTGAAGAGATTATTCGGGCTTCGAGTTGAATCACAATCAAAATCGCACTTTGAATGGATGCGATTAGCTATTAAGTACCATAATTTCCTCTAAAAACAACAAAATATCCCGTCTTAGATCAGTACAAACATGTTCTGAAATGTGCCTCTTGTCGTGTATTCATTTGTCAGTTCATAAATCTGCCTTTTTGTCAGTTCTCCTGGAAGCGTTTAAAATGTGAACAGAATCCCATTATCAAATCATAAATCGCAAATTTATTCACACACAGCGCTTGTCAGAATAAATCAGATATTTTTTTCCCAAATCGTTCAGCCCTAGCGATTGCGGTTTGTGTTATATAAGCAGAGGTTAAGGTTAGGTAACTCAAGTATGTGGAATATTTTGTGTAACGCATTTTATTCTATTCTATTTAAGCTCTCAAGATCAATTGGATTATGTAATGTATTTTAGTAAGATTACGAGTACATTTCCCTTTTTCCATGTTTGTAGCATAAATATATATAAATGGACATAGCTAACCCGCTAGCCGCCACGTTTCAAACAAGAAGTGTTCATGGGCGCACTTCCTGCTTTATCGACTCTGGCTCCAGTTCACTTTACATTGAAAAACTGTGTCCCCTCTCTCTGTAACTGCTGCTGTCAGACTAATTTTGGTCTTAAATGTTCGTATTGACCCGCTCTACAGCTCTCCTGGTGTTTTTATTTCGCTATTGTGTCCGTAACTCAAGATATGAACATTAATAATCGACAAATCAGGCGTCTTCTTTCCCCGAGGTCTCTCCCGCTAGCGTTAGCAACAGGTTTGATTGACAGCGTTGCTAGGCTGTAGGCATGGGACGATACTGAAATTTTCTGTCCCGATTATATCACGATAATGATTAAAGTTGCTGACAGTTTAAAAATTCTGGATATGAATAATTTAATTTTAAAGCTATGAACAAGTCCCATGTTTAAACAACTTTTATATGGTTGTACTTCATTATCAGTGAAAACAGCTACGATCTAGAGGAAAACATAATGGGTAAACGGGGCCGTCGACAGAAATTTAGAGGCCTGGGTCAAGAAGTCTAACAATTCTGGGCCCTGGGACAACAGAGACCTTTGTCTTTCCTGCGGTTACGTCGCTTTGTTCTGCACATTCAGGTGATATAACGGCGATTATCTTTGTTGGCGACTACCGCGATTATATAAAATGTCCCATGAATTGATTATTGACCCTTTTTGTGCCCGCTCCCTGCTAAACCAGCCGTGTGGGCGGGAAGGGGCGTTACCTTCAACAGCCTCGCTCTGGATTGGCTCTTTGGTTGCTATGATACTCTGGGTTGCAATTCCTAATACGAAACTCGGCTCCAAATTAGCCGCTATAACTCGACGTCACACTCACTTAGTCCACTTCTTTAAACACTCTATGGCCTGAAGACAAATAAATAATACGGTGATACTTTTACCTGTGATGATAAATCTAGAGTAGAAATGTTCATACCAAAAATGCCACTGTGATGAGATGAAATGCTTTGGTTTAAACATCAAGTCTGACCCTGAAAACGCTTCAATGTGAAACTTGGAGGTAACACAAACACAGGTTGTGTTTCTTTTGGGATAGATCAGTGTTTTAACAGAAAACACTGTCTGTAGTGGACTGGGAAAGAGGACAACGCAATATAAACTCAGGAAGTAAAGCATGACCATGACAAAAAGATGAACGCCCATGAAACCCACCTGTCACAATGATGATTTTGTTCATAATTTAAGGAACAATAAGGAAAACCTATCACGAGGGGCTTAATATTAATGTTGTGTAGCTTTTCTTTGACATTACTGCGCTACGTTTTATTATTTTTTGCATCACATTAACATTTGAGCAACAGAGAGTTTAATAATTCATGGACTGGAATCACTGGATATCAAATGGATGAAATACTGAATTTTCAGCACAATTTAAGGGTTTTATTTACGAAGGTTGGCGGTTCGATTCCCGCTCTCAACGTAAACATCATTGTTAGAGCGGTCAGATCCACTGACTCACAGGTTGGCAGAGCGATTCCAGCTCCCACAGATCAATGCTGCTGTTGTGTCCTTGGGCAAGACACTTAACTCCCCAGTCTGTGTGTATGAATGTGTGAGTGGTTCTTTGATCTAAACCTGGGGTGTCAGGGCTACATCAGCAAAATGGTTGCTCTCAAAGGGCCAGATGTAAATGTAAGACAGCATAAATGTAACTAAATGTAACCAAATGTAATGTAAAAGAAATGTAACTATTTTTTTTATCTTGTTCAATAACTGTTTCTGTATTTATTAGTTACAAATATTGCATATGAATTTGTATAGATATGAAAAAAATGTCTGTGTAACTGTGTAACTCCTGATAAAATGATATTTTAAGATAGTCGTACCTTTTAATTTACCTTGTCACGGGCCACATAAAACAACGTGGTGGGCCACATTTGGCCCCCGGGCCTTGAGTTTGACACATGTGATCTAAAGCATTTTGAGTACCTTAAAAGTGGAAAAGTGCTGTATAAAAATGTGATCATTTTACCCTATTATTGAGCAAGCAAAACACAGCACACAAGTAACACAGTTGGTAAACCCATTAACTAAAATACACCTACATTATGTAAAGTATTATAAGTTTGAAGCATAGACACTATATATAAATGGAAATAGGTGAGCAGCTAGCCGTCTCGTTCCAAATACGAGTGAGCAGCTCAATTGACTCACTTAAAAACATTAGACATTAGATCTGGTCTTAAATGTTCGTACTGACCCGCTCTACATGATCCTGCTGTTTTTTTTTCGCTATAGTGTCTGTGACTCAAGATATGAACATCAACAACAGACAAATCTTTCACTTTGCGCCCATAAAATCCTCTTATTAAATTCGCTCATTACTCAGGACCCACAAAGATAATTTCCCATGTGGTAGTTACATGCAAATTTAGGAGTTTTTGAGTGATCTTGTAAAGACCGATTTGTATTTCAGTGTAATTTAAACAGCCTGTCGAGTGGACATCTGGAGTGAAACTAGGCTTGTAATAGTTGTCCACACTTATTACGTTCCACTGCCAACACATAATGAGCGAGAAACACCAGACTGGCCAAGTGCAAATGAGAACTGCAGCCCAACATGGCGCAGAAGTTAGCCAACGATCCAACTTCATTTCCTCTCCTTACATAGACAACTCCGGCCGAACGCTCGAGAAGAATCCTAAAAAAGACTCTGCCGAAATGTGGACCGCTTTGCATTTTTTCAGGAATGATGTCCACTTAACACTGAGTTATGCTCTTACATAACGGGAGAGTGAAACGGTGATGACAGCATCGGGGTGTGGAGCTTAAAGCACAACAAAGAGCTATAGAAGAAAATGTGAAAATGAACAGATCCTACTGTACCAACTGAAACTATTCAAACTTTTTCTGTTTCCGCCCTTCAAACGTAATTATATCCCATTTAGACATTACCTACCCTTTATCCAAGCAATCATACTTAAAACAGCCATTAAAAAAAAAATTCCCATGTATTTTGGCGAAATTGTGTGCTGTCTGCATGTAATAAAAGCATTTTAGTCTCCAGTAAAGCGGAGGAAGTGTGTGTGCATGTAATAAAAGCGTTTTGCAATCAGGAAGTGTGCGTTAGCATGCTAGTTGTCGATGCTAGTGAGCATTACAACTAGATACTTAAAGGGCCAGTACTTGATCACACGTAAAGGGCCAGTACTTGCTTTTATTACATGTAGACAGCACACAATTTTGCTAAAATACACAGGGAAAAAATAATTTTATTCTCCAATAATCAGGAAGCGTGTGTTAGCATGCTAGTGATAGACAGCATTAGAGTGATCATATTTAAAGGGCCAGTACTTGATGTTTTTCCGAATGTATTTTAGCAAAATTGTGTGCTGTCTGCATGTGATAAAAGCAGTTTATTCTCCACCAATAATCAGAAAGTGTGTATTAGCATGCTAGTTCTTGTTAGCATTAGCGTGATCATACATACTTAAATGGCCAGTACTTGAGTGTTTTCCCCCATGTATTTTAGCGAAATTATGTGCTGTCTGCATGTAATAAAAGCATTTTACTCTCCAATTCTCCAATAATCAGGAAGAGTGTGTTAGCATGCTAGTTGCACAGAGCATTAGAGTGACGGTAAACCGCACTCTGGCCCCTGAAAGTTGTGAAAAGCTCAAATAAACTCGTTGTGAATACTTAGGATGCTCACATTTTAGTCTATACTTTCCATGTTTCTAATTGGCTAAAAATGTTCAAACAGAAATAGTTTGGCGTCACACAAGTCTAAAAAAGGTCTGATTTTCTCCCTCGCACACGCCCCTCGCCCCGGCCGTGTCTGGCTGCATTCACAGATGTTTTTGGAGGGACTGGGTTGTGTCACCTCCAGCTCTGAGCGTGACGTCATTGGTTCTGCAGCTCCAGGAATGTGCCCAGACTGCTTCAGCTTCAGCTTCAGCTTCATTCAGAATACACCTACATTATATAGACCAACAGATATGAACTATAATATGACAACTACTACACAACTACTACGACTGTTTTTTTCCATGTATTTGAGCAAGTCTTTTTGTCTTGCAGCAGTACAGATAAACTCAAGGAAACTCATTTTGTGATTTGAAATATTGTGCATTGAAGTATTGTTTTGGATTGATGGGGGAAACCAGAGAAACCCGCCCAGACACGAGGAGAAATGTGCAAACGCCACCAAGAATCGCCCGAATCGAAGCGGTAACCTTCTCACTGTGAAGCACACAGTAACTGCTAGCCATACTACTGATGGCATACTACTAAGCAGCTCCTGAGATAAAAATAAGTCAGCTGTGTTCTGTCTGAATGTAATTATAAAGTGTTTTCTTGTCTGAGAATCAGGTAGTGCTAGTTGTTATCTGTACATTATAAATTTCCACTGAACCCACCAACAAATTGTATTTAAATGATCTAAGTCAGGGGTGTCAAATTCAAATTTACAGTGGGCCAAAATTAAAAACTAAGACAAATTCAAGGGTCAAACTCAACATTTATTGAAAATTTTACTGCGTCTGACATGTAATGTTTAACCTTTTCATATAGAAACAAACTTTAGTTTTGCTTAAACACAAAATCTGGAATAACTCAAGCTTGATATTACAAAAATCTGAGAAATTTAATTTGAAATAAAAGACACATCAGAAGTATTCATTTCTTATTCAAAGAAATAATATAAATTATGCTTCTCTCTGTAGCAATTCATCTGGCTGAGGTGACCAGTAGCTCGGTTGCTAATGAGTGTCAACAGAAAAGGTAGGGGCACTTACTGGTCTCGACTGCAGCAAACTAGCAAAGCATTCTGGGATTTGTAGCATTACTTTTTAATATCACCTTTAATTTAATCATCAAACACACCTGTTCCTTTAAAGATATTTTATTTGGTCAGTTTATTGTGTCAGTTTAGTTAATACACTCATGTACTTACCTAAATCTCCACATGATCCAAACAAAGAGGGGGCGTGGCCTAGGTCAGCCATTTTTAAAGCCGTGGGCGTGGCCGTGGGCTGGACCATGTGGAGGGGAGAACTGAGTTAAGTTCATTTTACTTTCAATCTCTTTTTGTATTTTGTAATGTTGCTGAGTATACATGGGGTGTTTCCTCAGTTTCTTAAATTTCTGTTGCTTTTTCCTTATGTAGAGCAGTTAATTTTTGCAACTATGCATTATTTTTGCTGTAGTAAAGCTGTAATAAATTTGATTAATTGGGAGTTTTTCTGAGTCTGCCTCGTACTTCGACCTCATCGGGCCAGCTTCCCCACATGGTGCATGCGCTATACACCAGCGGGGCAGCTCTAATGCGCATTTGATATGATCTCACGGGCCGAATATAATCACACCGAGGGCCCGATTTTGCCCCGGGGCCTGACTTTGACATATATGATCTAAGTTAATACAGTCCAGCCTGAGTGAGTCTTTGCTGTGTCATCATTACTCAAGGAACAAAGTGGCTTTTGTAACATGTCTGTTCTCATTCTGTTCAGTGCACGTGAGTTACAGTCAAAACATCTGAGGAACTGAGCGTCCCGTAGAAACAAAAGGTCATAAAAAAATAATCACAAAAGAATTAAAGGTGCATGATGTAACTTTCCTGGTGGACAGTCTGTCAGCTGCTTGTTATTGCTCTACCTGGAATGTTCCACACAGTGCGTCATTAAACGTGCCCATCTCGCATGCATGTAATTACAGGTAACGTCTTAAAAACATCATTACTGAGCGGGTTCTCTGCACAGATCTGACCTGTAACTGTAACCAGATGGCACCACCTGCTTGTTTCCATGGAGATAAGTAAGATTAAGGATACTGTGAAAGATTCAAGGCAAAGCAATAGCATTTCCGCGGAGCCAAGGTTTTCATTAAAGGGCCTGTACTGGATTTTGTCCCATGTATTTGAGGAAAATTGGCTTTGCCTTAGTGCAGACATGTTGTATAAGCAGCTCTTGAGGTCAAAATAAGTTCGCCGCGAGCTGTCTGCATCTAATTAAAAGCACTGTATTGTCTGAGAAGTGCATGCTAATTGTTGCTGACGGCGAAACTCATCACTGTGAATAATTAATTATGCTCTGAATGCAAAAAAGGTACGTGCGGAATAACTATGGACCACTGCAAACCACTTAAAATGAACTAGTTGCGCTTTATCCAACTGGCTAACAATGCTAATACTCGCAGCTCCGGTTAAATGAAGGAGGCTAGCAGTTATACAGGCCAATTTGGACCTGACACCTGACTGCGAGTATCATAGCAACCAAAGAGCCAATCCGAAGCCAGGCTGTTGAAGGTAAACAACCCTTAGCATCCCTTAGCAACGCTGTCAATAAAACCTGTTGCTAACGCTAATGGGAGCGAGCTCTGGGAAAGAAGGCAGCTGATTTGTCTGTTATTAATGTTCATATCTTGATTCAAGGACAAAATGGTGAAATAAAAACACCAGAATCATGTAAAGCGAGTTAATATGAACATTTTAAGACCAAAATGATAATCAATGGAGCTGTGAGCGCGTCCTTGATCACTTCCTATGTGGAACGTAGCTGCTAGCAGGTTAGCGATGTGCGTTTATATATATAGTCATCGGCCGTGTCTCAAGTCGACGGTTACACACTTCGTCGGCTGCATTTGAAGGGCACTTTCGTCACTTCCGACACAATAAGGCCTGTCCCATTTCATTCACTGCACGAATGCGTCCGACAAATGTGCCCTGCGTTTCCATCGAGATCAGCTGTGAATGAATCTGTATCCGAGCAGACTTTGCATGCTGCTATATCCCATCATGCACTGCGCGTGACTTCTTCTATGGGAGAAACAAGGTATATTTTCTTAAACTTATGCAATACTAGCTACAACTGTGGAAAAAAAAAAATCACCTAGAAAAGACATGTCAAACTCAGGTCCGCGGGCCAAATTTGGCCCTCGATATAACTATATTTGACCCGTGAGATCATATGAAATATTAGAGCTGCCCGCCCGCCGCCACACCAGGATAGCGCATGCACCTTTAATACTATGAATCCCAGAATGCTTTTCAAATCTGTTGGTGCTGGCCCCACCAATTCTGTTGACACTTAGCATCTGCTACCTGTCGCTTCACTCAAATTTAATTCATCCCTTCTGAAAAACATGCAGATGTTGTTGAAATTTTTCTATAAATATTTAGTTTGGCCCACGACTTAGTCACAGTTTTTAATTTTGGCCCTTTGTGAAGTTGAGTTTGACACCCCTGTCGTATAATGTTATATTTACCTACTGATATTCAAAGGGAAAGACTCATTCCTGACTTCATTCAATCTAAACAGAAATAAACGACGGCAACGACAACACCTTGACTCTTCTTCTATGAAATAATACAGTTATATTTTTTATTCTTACTACTATACTTACTTACTTCAGTGTCCATTTTACACATTTAGCTCATTAGTCAGCAGTCATCACGTTTACTAGGCGACGTAACGTAAATGTATGTCCCATTTCTGCACGGACTTTGCGGGTGATGGAGGCTACATGTAAGGGCACCCTTCGCTGGCCGGGTACTTCGAACGGTACTACGAAGTGTGCCACCGTCGAATTGAGACACGGCCTATGACTAGCACAATCAGACATTTATTTAAAAGTTTCAATCTACTTCGAAATATAAACTTTGGACCCACAATCACGTTTTTTTAACACTGACACAAACTTAATACAAGTACTTCCGAGTTAGTTTCCAGGTATTGTCTCCAAAACAAACACAGAGTACAGTACATGTTGTAGCCTGTACTTATGCATTTTAATAGCATCCGTCACCTCTGTCTGTTCTGCCATGTAAGCACACTGTCGCTGCTTTAAATACTTCAGTAGCACTTTTACAAACACAGTATTGTTCTTAAAGGCAAAGCCCTGGATTATGTAAGAATCGATACTTTGGACGAGGTTAACAACTCTCTCGGTATCTTTAGTTTTGAGAAGTAGAAGTAGTAACATTTGTTGGAATTTTAGTGATTTGCGATTATTGTCACTCCTTCAGTTTAAAGCAGGTAATTTAAAACAAGTATCGCCAAAATATGAGCCACATACAAATGCAAATCATCACAATTCAACACAACATATTTGACTTTTAAAGTATTTTACACATATTTTTCTCCTGTATGACATTTATGCAGTGGTGGAACGTAACAAAGTAAAAGTGATGAAGTGCTGTACTCAAGTAAAAATTGTATGTATGTGTAGATTACTTAAATTAATTTGAAAGTGGACATTTTTTACTTTTACTTCGCTACATTTGAGAGCAGTATCTGTACTTTTTACTCCATTACATTTTTTAACAGAACTGAAAAGTTTTTTTTTTTTTTTTTTTTTTTTTGTGAGACCTGCTGAAAGGTCAGATTTTTTTTTTTTTTTTTTATTTTAATTTATTTTTAATCAAGTTCATAATTTGAGCAAACAAAAATATACAAATAAAAACAGCTAAAAAAAAAAAAACTACTGTTTCTACTGAACAAAATTCAACATAAATCTGTATCAATATCATTACATTTAAAGCTTTATAAAATAAAACTTAAAGAGTAAAAAAATTTAAAGTATTTTGTGCACATTTTTAATCAGGTACTTTAATACTCTTACTTAAGTAGATTTTTCATGTGATACTTTTACTTTTACTTGGGTATTTCTTGCTCCAGTATCTGTACTTAACAAAATTTAATACTTCTTCCACCACATTTTAGTCACTTTATAATAGCTCCTGTTTACTCAAGATAATTCAAATTTTGCCTCAGATCCAGAAATCCTTCTTCAATACTTCAATATACAATACTTCAATACTACTAAGAAAACTAGTCTGGTCACCGGTGAATCTCCCCGAGTTCAGATGGGTGTGATTGACAGGTGGATTGGCCAATCAGAGACATGCATGGCCCGTCGGTATCGAAACAAATATGGCCGCTTATGAGGAAAAACTATCACAAAGGACAGAAAAACATTGCAGAATGAGCTACGTCGTTTCAGATGTGTCACTGAAAAAACTCAAAATGTCACTGACGCGACAGAGGGCGTGGACCAGACTGACTCCATCTGTGTAAACACATGAATCAGAAGGACGGTCTTATGAATCAAATACTATTAAATACAGGTGTAGTTACTTCAAATTGTCAGTGATTTACTTGGGTCAGTGTAGAGTCAGTAAAGCATGTGGTTTGGAGCAGAGGTTGAGAAAAACTAAAGAATATTTAATTAATCACAGAAAAAAATTGTGATTGATTAATATGAAATCACAATTTGTGTCCCTCTGTCTCTCTCTCGCTCTCCTTGTCTGTCTCTCTTTCTCTGTGTCCTCTTTCCCTCTCTTTCTATCCAGCCGTCTCTCTCTCTCTCTGTTTGTCTCTCTCTCTCTCTGCCTCTCGCTTTCTGTTCCTCACCATGTCTGTCTCTCTCTGTGCATCTGTCCCCGTCTCTGTCCCTCTCCCTGTCTCTCCTTCTGTCTCTCTGTCCCTCTCTCCCTCTGTCTCTCTCTCCCGTCTCTGTCTGTCTCCCCCTCTGTCCCTCTCCGTCTCTCTCTCTGTCCCCCTCTCCCTCTCTGTCCCTCTCCCTCTGTCTCTCTCTCCCTCTCTGTCCTCTGTCTCCCTGTCTCTCTCTCCCTCCCTCTCTCTCTCCCTCCCTCTCCCTCTCTCCC